>CM031623.1:58972992-58991590 GCA_018398815.1 Conus ventricosus | reverse complement strand
CTTCTCCATCTTACGGGTTCTGATTGCTCTAAATGGACTTCGGGGGCGTAAAGTCTAGGGTTTGGTAGACCTTCCTGCCTGGAAAAGCCTCGATCCCATCCATCATCAAGTGCTTTGACTCTGGGCATTCTACATCACCCCTGTTTATAGCCTGTATGCTGAGGCAGGAGAGCCATTCCCTCTCAAAACCGTCAGCCTAAAAGTAGCCTTGACCTACGGTTGGATCTAGCTCTGATCTCCAAAACCCTACGTACGATGTGTTTTGACCATGTTTCTAAAGAAGTTCGATGATCACCCCAGTTTCCATCTCAACCCTGAAAATTCGTATTTTCCCCCATTTGAACAATGCAGATATAGATCTTGGAAGTGTGTGGTGATTTATCCAAGTTTCCTGATGACCCACCATGGATTTCTTACTCCAGAGATCGGTTTGATTAGCCTCATGCGTAAAGATACCACGAGCTCTTTGGTGTACAAGCTTTGTTTTTTTGCGAAAATGTATTCAAAGTTTCCACCTTCCAAAGAATTTTTCACCGACTTTCCAATCTTAGGAGGGGGTTGCCTCTGCTGTCTGCATTGTGCAATGTGTCCTCCTCTGAGATATTCTAAACACATTGCCTACTGGACACTCATCTACACTGCTGAGTTGACTGCTTTGGTCCTGGGCTTTGAAACTGGGATTCTTAATCAGAACATAAAGATTCCTCTTTTTTGTTGGAACTTCCCTTTATGCATTGCAGGCCATTGCCGACCGTGACCTCTTAAGCACCCTCAACTGCTGAAGTTATTCGGAACCGTACACTCTCCTGATTTTCTAGATGGTTATAACATAGTTTTTGGCTTGGGCTTTCCGGGCCTTGTGGGCTTTCGAAGCAAACCAATCGTTATTGAATTTGCAAGAGATGCCATAACGAAAGAGTTGAGCAGATTGTCTATCCCTCAACTGACTGAAACACCAAACCCCAGGCTTATGTCAGAGATCTCTGGCCAGAGGAAGGGAACTTACAGACGGATAACAAACTATCAAAGCCGTTCAACCTGAAAGAGGTTTATGTTTTTCATGTTTCAAGGTGGCCGAAAAGAAGAAGCAGTTTTGTACGGTTTGCATAACAGGCCACTCGTTTTACACCCATTTTTATCTTTTAAAAAAGTTGAAGAAGCTCCGTGGTGCATTTCTTGTACATGTACCACTCACAGTTGAACATATTCGTTTGGAGTGTTGGGACTTGCATAATGTTAGACATAAACACTTTACAGCAGACTCCATGGTAACCTTGTTCAGAGATGTCTCACCTAACGTAATCTTTGAATTTCTGAAGGAGATTAACATTTTTCATGTGGTCTAAGATTTTACAGAGAAAAGATTATAAAATTTCTGGTGTGTTTTAAGTGTTGTGAGAATACGGTTTTCCTGTGGTGTGTGTGTGTGTGTGTGTGTGTGTGTGTGTGTGTGTGTGTGTGTGTGTGTGTGTGTGTGTGTGTGCGTGCGTGCGTGCGTGCGTGCGTGCGTGCGTGCGTGCGTGCGTGCGTGCGTGCGTGCGTGCGTTGCGTGCGTGCGTGCGTGCGTGCGTGCGTGCGTGCGTGCGTGCGTGCGTGCGTGCGTGCGTGCGTGCGTGCGTGCGTGCGTGCGTGCGTGCGTGCGTGCGTGCGTGCGTGCGTGCGTGCGTGCGTGCGTGCGTGCGTGCGTGCGTGCGTGCGTGCGTGCGTGCGTGCGTGCGTGCGTGCGTGCGTGCGTGCGTGCGTGCGTGCGTGCGTGCTGCGTGCGTGCGTGCGTGCGTGCGTGCGTGCGTGCGTGCGTGCGTGCGTGCGTGCGTGCGTGCGTGCGTGCGTGCGTGCGTGCGTGCGTGCGTGCGTGCGTGCGTGCGTGCGTGCGTGCGTGCGTGCGTGCGTGCGTGCGTGCGTGCGTGCGTGGTGCGTGCGTGCTGCGTGTGCGTGCGTGCGTGCGTGCGTGTGCTGGTGCGTGCGTGCGTGCGTGCGTGCGTCGTGCGTGTGTGTGTGTGTGTGTGTGTGTGTGTGTGTGTGTGTGTTTTTCCATGTAGATTTGTGGTTTAGAAAAAGGTATATTTTTGGTGGACTGCCCAAAGTTAATTTTCTCCATTTTAAGTTCAGATTCTGTTAGGCCACAGTGCTCAAACTCTTACAGCAGACTGAAATATTTGTGCGTAATATGAGATGGAAAGCGTTTTTCTTTTTGAATCCAGATGCTAAAAAGGAAGACAAAAATACTTATGGTTTTAAGTCATGGAGATCGCCACCTGTAATAGAGGAAATGAAACCTTTTGAAGAAAGTATGAAAAAACTAATAGCCAATATTGAATCAGAAAATCACACAATAATTTCCAAACAACATTGAATAATAACATAAAACAAATCCAAAATGACAAAAAAATGTTTATAAAGGCTGACAAGACAAGCAACTTCTATAAAATGGAACCTAATGAATACTCTCAACTCCTCAACAAAAATATTCAGAAAAATTATAAAAAAAGCTGATAAGACTACACATGACAACATCTGCAAAATAGAAAAAAAACTTGTGCACCAGATGGATTTAGGTGATAGGATAGAAGCAACAGCAATAAAAGAAGCTTTTATAACCCTCAAAGATCACAAACCTAACTTTCACAACAACCCCACTTGTAGACTAATAAACCCATCAAAATCTGAATTAGGCAAAATTAGTAAAAAAAATCCTGGAAAAAGCAATAGAGGACATAAAAACAAACACTGAATGCAATCTCTGGAAAAATAGTTATGAAGTTATCCAATGGTTTAAGGAATTGAACAAACAGAAAAATACAGTGTTCATTACTTTTGACATAGTGGATTTCTATCCTTCTATCGATGAGGAATTACTCACTAAAGCACTAAGATTCGCCAACAAATATACACATATAACAGATTCTGAGATGGAAATCATTCTCCACACTAAGAAAACCCTTCTCCATAGCAACAATGAAACTTGGATTAAAAAAAACCAGCACAAATTCCACGTTCGATGTCACTATGGGATCTTATGATGGAGCTGAAACTTGTGAATTAGTTGGACTTTTCATGTTGTCCCATATACAGAAAGTACTTGGTAAACAGGTTGGCTTATACAGAGATGACGGCCTCGCTGCATTAAACAATAAACCAAAAATCATTGAAAACAAGAAAAAAGAACTTTGTAAAATCTTTCAAAGCTACAACCTAAAAATCACAGTAGAAGCCAACAAAAAAATAGTAAATTATTTAGACATAACATTAGACCTTAAGGACCACACATACAAACCATACAAAAAACCCAATGACACACCTGTCTACGTACACATCAAAAGTAACCACCCACCCTCTGTTCTAAAAACCATACCTAATGGCATAAACAAAAGATTATCCAAACTGTCATGCAATGAGAAAGAATTTAACAGTGCAGCAGCCGAATACCAAGAGGCGCTGAATAAAAGTGGCTACAACTACAAATTACAATATAACCCAGATAATAACATGAACAGCAATAAGAAAAACAGGAAAAGAAAAATTATATGGTATAACCCTCCATATGATGGAAGAATAAAAACCAACGTAGGAAAAAATTCCTCAGAATCCTTAAAACATCATTCCCAAAAGAACATGTACTATCTAAAATATTCAATAAAAACACCGTCAAGCTATCGTACTCGTGTATGCCCAACCTCAAAAACATAATTGATTCTTCCAACAAAACCAAAAACAATACAACCAAAGAGGGTGATGAAAGGATATCTTGTAACTGCACAAAAAAGACCAGTGCCCTCTGAATAACAAATGTCACTACAGCAACATTGTGTACCAAGCTACGGTAACAACAGACAGTGATAAAGAAACATATATAGGGATCACGGCAAACCATTTTAAAACCAGATATGCAAACCATAAACAGTCCTTCAAAAATGAAAAATATAAAAACCAAACAGAACTAAGTAAATATATTTGGAAGCTTAAACGTAAGAAAATAGATTACAACATATCATGGAAAATTATAAAAAGAGCAGCACCATACAACAACATTTCTAAAAAATGCAACTTATGTACTACAGAAAAGTGGCTGATATTATGTAAACCCCATCTAGCATCCCTGAACTCCAAAGTAGAAATGATTAATAATTGCAGGCACAAATGGAAATCTTTGTCAATGCACCATTCCCTGGCACGTCCCCCCTGAACGCGCCCCAAAAAAGAAAAAATCTACAGGCCACGTGCCACACGTGCAAAGCTCACACGCCCACACACGAATCTTATATAACACTGGTGGCGGGCCCAGATTATACATACCCTGAGGAGAGCACTTGCTCGAAACAAGTTTGTAGGGTGTTTTTACTCTATTTTAAAATCCTATTGTAAACTGGTATATATATATATATATATATATATATATATATATAATATTATATATATATATATAATATATATATATATAATATATATATATATAATTATATATATATATATATATAATATATATATATATATATAGTTGTGTGTGTGTGTGTATGTGTGTGTGTGTGTGTGTGTGTGTTTGTGTGTGTAACCATATTATCTATACATGTAACTAATATATACATATTAACTATGTAATCTTGTGTTTGTTGTGTGTGTGTGTGTGTGTGTGTGTGTGTGTGTGTGTGTGTGTGTGTGTGTGTGTGTGTATGATCTTGAAGAAATCCAGACTGTTCTTACTTTCACACACACACACACACACACACACACACACACACACACACACCACACACACACACACTCACACACACACACACACACACACACATACACGCACAGGAACAGGCACACACAGGCACACACACACGCGCGCGCGCGCTCGTTCGTGCAGCGTAGCCTTGGCCCAGATGTTTTCAAATTTCTAGTCAGGGATTTGGGTAAGCATCGAAATCTGCCCAGTTAAAATCCATAGCTTCAAAACAGACCTACATGTGCACCATGCCCCTTTCCCTGAGGAGTCCTTGGGGCACTGCACTACCTACATGTGCACCAATGGCCCCTTTCCCTGAGGAGTCCTTGGGGCACTGCACTACCTACATGTGCCCCATGCCCCTTTCCCCGAGGAGTCCTTGGGGCACTGTACTACCTACATGTGCACCATGCCCCTTTCTCTGAGGAGTCCTTGGGCACTGCACTACCTACAGGTGCCCCATGCCCCTTTCCCCGAGGAGTCCTTGGGGCACTGTACTACCTACATGTGCACCATGCCCCTTTCTCTGAGGAGTCCTTGGGGCACAGCACTGCCTACAATGTGCACCATGCCCGTTTCCCTGAGGAGTCCTTGGGGCACTGCACTACCTACATGTGCTCATGCCCCTTTCCCTGAGGAGTCCTTGGGGCACTGTACTACCTACATGTGCAACATGCCCCTTTCCCTGAGGAGTCCTTGGGGCACTGTACTGCCTACATGTGCACCATGCCCCTTTCCCTGAGGAGTCCTTGGGGCACTGTATACCTACATGTGCAACATGCCCCTTTCCCTGAGGAGTCCTTGGGGCACTGTACTGCCTTACATGTGCACCATGCCCCTTTCCTTGAGGAGTCCTTGGGGCACTGCACTACCTACATGTGCACCATGCCCCTTTCTCTGAGGAGTCCTTGGGGCACTGTACTGCCTACATGTGCACCATGCTCCTTACCCTAAGGAGTCCGTGGGGCACTGCACTACCTACATGTGCACCATGCCCCTTTCCCTGAGGATCCTTGGGACAACTGTACTACCTACATGTGCACCATGCCCCTTTCTCTGAGGAGTCCATGGGGCACTGTACTACCTACATGGCACCATGCCCCTTTCCCTGAGGAGTCCTTGGTGCACTGCACTACCTACATATGCTCCATGCCCCTTCCCTGAGGAGTCCTTGGGGCACTGCACTACCTACATATGCTCCATGCCCTTTCCCTGAGGAGTCCTTGGGGCACTGCACTACCTACAGTGCTCCATGCCCCTTTCCCTGAGGAGTACTTGGGGCACTGTACTACCTACATGTGCTCCATGCCCCTTTCCCTGAGGAGTCCTTGGGGCACTGCACTACCTACATGTGCACATGCCCCTTTCCCTGAGGAGTCCTTGGGGCACTGTACTACCTACATGTGCACCATGCCCCTTTCCCTGAGGAGTCCTTGGGGCACTGTACTACCTACATGTGCACCATGCCCCTTTCCCTGAGGAGTCCTTGGGGCACTGTACTGCCTACATGTGCACCATGCCCCTTTCCCTGAGGAGTCCTTGGGACACTGCACTACCTACATGTGCACCATGCCCCTTTCCCTGAGGAGTCCTTGGGGCACTGTACTGCCTACATGTGCACCATGCCCCTTTCCCTGAGAGTCCTTGGGGCACTGTACTACCTACATGTGCACCATGCCCCTTTCCCTGAGAGTCCTTGTCGCACTGTACTACCTACATGTGCACCATGCCCCTTTCCCTGAGGAGTCCTTGGGGCACTGTACGCCTACATGTGCACCATGCCCCTTTCCCTGAGGAGTCCTTGGGGCACTGTACTACCTACATGTGCACCATGCCCCTTTCCCTGAGGAGTCCTTGGGGCACTGTACTGCCTACATGTGCACCATGCCCCTTTCCCTGAGGAGTCCTTGGGCACTGTACTGAAGAACAATAAACCAGTTTCGGAGTTTGTTGGTTGCGTGCCAAAGCTTTCGTATCTAAAGATATTTTTCCCTATCCATTCTACGATGTTGTCAATCCATTTTTCTCTGTCTTTCCTTCCGTCTCCCCCTGTCAACAGATGTTTGCATGGTTGTTTTAGCAGTCATCTGAATGTTGTCAGTCCGGTTTTTTTTCTGTCTTTCCCTGCGTCTCCTTCCGTCAACAGTTGTTTGGAAGGTTGTTTAGCATACACTCAATCATAAACACAGCATGTTACTTCATACGCACACCTCTACTCCATTCATCCAGAGAGGAGACTGAGGAAACAAAATTCACCTTTCTGTGCTCCCTTTACCAAACACAACAAATAATTTCGCAATACATTTATCACACACATAATAGTTTTTTTTTTGTACATTTCAATTTCATGTTCAATTATTTTCAAACCCCTTTTCCTCTTTCTTTTCAAAAATCAACATACAGATATTACATTCTCGTTAGAGGCTGTTAGCAGGATCCAATGGTTGGCCGCTGAGTTTCTGGAAAGAAACCCCAAGTCCTAACGTTAGCTTTGGAACATGTAAGTTTGAAATATTTTTATATGACATTATACAACAAGACATAATAACACATCATATTCACGAATTCGTAGTATTCTTTCGAACACACCCCTACCTACGTTTGGAGATACAGAGTGATTTTTTTTTAAATAAAAAACATTAATCTAAAAAAAATGATTTGTATTATCATAATTCTCTAAAACCAATTGCGTGTGTCCACAACATCCTTCTCATTACAGGATGTCTTTTTTTAAAATTAATTGCATCGATCATTTACACTTATTCATTAATAACTTTTCTTTTCTCTTCATGTCTTTATCATTCGCCAACTGGCAATTTACCCTTAGGAAATCATTTTGATCAAACAGAATCCCTAGCAGTTTTACCCTTAGCAAATCAATTTTGATCAAACAGAATCCCTAGCAACTACCCTTAGGAAATCAATTTTGATCAAACAGAATCCCTAGCAGACTTACTCTTAGGAAATCAATTTTGATCAAATAGAATCCCTAGCAGACTTCTGTCTGCGCAATATCGACATCGACCACTTCCTGGTCGTACGGAAAACTAGGTTGTCCTTTTTCGACCCCCAAGGTTGAAAATCAACTTCCAACTTGGCCCAAGCCAAGCGCGCTATCCTCCTGTCTGGGAACTTCTGGTCTGTCGTACATATCGGGAACACACCCGTCTTACAAAACAGTGAGCGCCCTCTCACTAATCACGTGCCTCAGCGTCCAATCAAAGACAACAAAGGTTAGAGATTCAAACTCTGTTTACATATGGTCTTACATTTGTGTTGAAAGTTCTAAACCTCACTTTTTAAAATCAGCCCAGCATTTCACTCTCAGCATCTCCGTCATGACAGGTACCTCATACAACTTCATTCATCTTTTTATGGTCGGCCAAATTCGTCAAAACACAACACAATTTTTGCTAATTCTTTACATTTCCTACGACAAAAAAGACGCTTCCAATCATAGAGTGTTAAGAGTAACAATCGATAGTAATCTATCCTGCCGAAAAATTTAGAATTTCTGTCCAGAAGCCTTGCCATTAAGCTGGGAAAATTAAATATCGCACCCGATAATCAATTTTGACTCATATATTCAACCATACCATATTGACTACACTTCCCACTTTCTCAGATTTAGTTAGCAATCATTTGTTTACACCACTAACTAGCCTATATAAAAGAGGTGTCAAATAACAATTCATAAACCATGTCTAGTACAATTTTTTATATTGCAAACAGGCAGATACCTTTTCACTTAAAAGAAACTCTTATATAACAAGTACTTTTTATGTGTTAATCACTCAATTGCAATGCTTTTTTTTTTGTTTAATGAATACGTTTGCATTTAGTGATAATCGATGTCGCGTTAGTTTTTCCTTTCCTGAAAACTATTTTATCTATAAAAAAAAAAGCCATACTCATTCTGGACGTTGGCTATGAAACCATATTCCAGAAAATAGAGAAAAAAAAAGATTTAATAAAATAAAACAATTCAATCGGGTCAAATTATTCCTCATCCGCTGATTGGTTAGACGTATACATGTGGGGACGAAATCGCGCACGCGCCCCAGCTGATCGAAAACACAGTGCTAGACAGGGCGTGAAAGTGGTTTTCCGGTGACTATCTTGCGTGAAGAATTTCCTTGGACCTTCATAATTCCTTTCAGGTCAATAATAAACGTCATAATCACAACAGAATCATTATATTCTAACAATTTAGGAAATTATTATTCCAAAGTTTATTAATATTAGACTGTCACTCTCTGATCGACACCAGATAGTCTTTCTCCTGCCAGAGCCACAACATTGTGTATGCCATCCACTGCCAGCTGTGTGTAAGATCTATGTAGGTGAGACATCTCGCACACTTGAGACGCGCATCTCTGAACACTTGACGGACATCGCCACATCGGTCCAAACCAGTCGCTGTACACTTGAACCAGGCCCAACACAACATCACCATGTTAAAGTCCTGGCACTTTGGCAATCAAAGAGTGACAACCTGGAACGCTTTATGCAGGAATCTCATCTTATTGCCAAACTGGGCACCCACCCCCCCCCCCCCCCCCCCCACCCCATCCTCATGGCATCAACATCCAAAGTTGTATGTACCTTTCTACCTCTGCAGCTCCAGCCTGCAATATCCTCCACCTACACCACCCATACTACCATACCTCCCACTGGTTACCTCAGACATAAGTTATCATGAAAACAACCAGGGACTGACTTAAAGCCTTCGTCATACCTCGTTTTGAAAACAAGAGATTGTGTCTGGTTCACCACTTCGGACAGTATTTAAAAACAGCTGCCGCTTACGAACTTGGAAAGCACTTTTTATCAGTTGCATAAAGCCTTTTGCACTCAGTGAAAAGAGACACCATTTCTCGTTGGATGAAAGATGTGATGCTTTTGGCTGGAATAGACATATCAAAGTGCTCGGCTCACAGCACTCGGGCTGCTAGTCCTTCTGCAGCATTAAGCAGAGGTGTGTCAATATACAGCACCCTTCAAGCAGGTGGATGGTCAAACAGGAACACTTTTTCAAGATTCTGCCACCGGATCATTGAACAGAATTAACACAGAAATAGTGGTTCTACGAAGAGTAACATTTTTCCCAGTCTGTGCTGGACACATTTGTAGACAAAGGGAAGCAACTCACATTATGAGCTGATGCTTTTCAGAGCCTGACGTGTTAAGGAATAACGTGTGATCCCCGACGCTAAAATCTCCACATGTATACATCTGACCAATCAGCAGACGCTGAATAATTTGAAAATTAAACGAGAATTACCTGAAAGTTGATGTTTAATGGAGATTATTCCGAGGATGCTGTTGGGCAGAGGTATACATGTGCCCACCCATCAGCAACTGGAGGTACTTCCATTGAACCCTCCTTCCGAGTTTGTTCTCGGGGATCACACGTAGCTGAAGTCTGGGCGCGCACGTGGTTCGTCCTCCACATGCATACCTCTACCCAACAGCATCATCGAAATAATCTCCATTGAACTCCAACTTCCAGGTAAGTCTCGTTTAATTTTCAAATTACGATTGAATGAAGTCTACATTTTCTTCCCTAGTGGTTGTTTCTGCGAAATCTGACTTTCGCTCTATCCTGACCTGCTCTGATCAAACCTCTGCCCTGTTTTTCCTCACAGCCCCCACCTTTCCCCTGTCCCTCTTCCCACTAACCCCCCTCCCTCCTTCCCTGTCCCTCTTCCCACTAACTCCCTCCCTCCTTCCTTGTCCCTCTTCCCACTAACTCCTCTCCCTCCTTCCTGTCCCTCTTCCCACTAACTCCCTCCCTCCTGTCCACTGTCCCTCTTCCCACTAACTCCCCTCCCTCCTTCCCTGTCCCTCTTCCCACTAACTCCCCTCCTTTCCCCTGTCCCTCTTCCCACTAACTCCCCTCCCTCCTTCCCTGTCCCTCTTCCCACTAACTCCCCTCCCTCCTTCCTGTCCCTCTTCCCACTAACTCCTCTCCCTCCTTTTCCCCTGTCCCTCTTCCCACTAACCCCCCTCCTCCCTGTCCCTCTTCCCACTAACTCCCTCCCTCCTTCCCTGTCCCTCTTCCCACTAACTCCCCTCCCTCCTTCCCTGTCCCTCTTCCACTAACTCCCTCCCTCCTTCCTGTCCCTCTTCCCACTAACTCCCCTCCCTCCTGTCCCTCTTCCCACTAACTCCCCTCCCTCCTTCCCTGTCCCTCTCCCACTAACTCCTCTCCCTCCTTTCCCCTGTCCCTCTTCCCACTAACTCCCTCCTCCTTCCCTGTCCTCTCCCACTAACTCCTTCGCCTCTTCCCCTGTCCCTCTTCCACTAACTCCCTCCTCCTTCCCTGTCCCTTTCCACTAACTCCCCTCCCTCCTTCCCTGTCCCTTTCCCACTAACCCCCTCCCTCCTTCCCTGTCCCTCTTCCCACTAACTCCCCTCCCTCCTTCCCCTGTCCCTCTTCCCACTAACTCCCTCCCTCCTTCCCTGTCCCTCTTCCACTAACTCCCCTCCCTCCTTCCCTGTCCCTCTTCCCACTAACCCCCCTCCCTCCTTCCCTGTCCCTCTTCCCACTAACCCCCCCCTCCTTCCCTGTCCCTCTTCCCACTAACCCCCCTCCCTCCTTCCCTGTCCCTCTTCCCACTAACTCCCCTCCCTCCTTCCCTGTCCCTCTTCCCACTAACCCCCCTCCCTCCTTCCCTGTCCCTCTTCCCACTAACCCCCCTCCCTCCTTCCCTGTCCCTCTTCCCACTAACTCCCCTCCCTCCTTCCCTGTCCCTCTTCCCACTAACCCCCCTCCTCCTGTCCTCTTCCCACTAACCCCCCTCCTTCCTGTCCCTCTTCCCACTAACTCCCCTCCCTCCTGTCCCTCTTCCCACTAACTCCCTCCTTCCCTGTCCCTCTTCCCACTAACTCCCCTCCCTCCGTCCCTCCCACTAACTCCCTCCTTCCCTGTCCCTCTTCCCACTAACTCCCCTCCCTCCTGTCCCTCTTCCCACTAATCCCCTCCTTCCCTGTCCCTCTTCCCACTAACTCCCCTCCCCCTGTCCCTCTTCCCACTAACTCCCCTCCTCCTTCCCTGTCCCTCTTCCCACTAACTCCCTCCTTCCCCTGTCCCTCTTCCCACTAACTCCCCTCCCTCCTTCCCTGTCCTCTTCCCCACTAACTCCCCTCCCTCCTTCCCTGTCCCTCTTCCCACTAACTCCCCTCCTCCTCCCTGTCCCTCTTCCCACTAACTCCCTCCTCCTTCCCTGTCCCTCTTCCCACTAACTCCACCTTCCCTCCTTCCCTGTCCCTCTTCCCACTAACTCCTCTCCCTCCTTCCCTGTCCCTCTCTCCACTAACTCCCCTCCCTTCCTTCCCTGTTCCTCTTCCCACTAACTCCCCCCCTCCTTCCCTGTCCCTCTTCCCACTAACCCCCTCCCTCCTTCCCTGTCCCTCTTCCCACTAACTCCCCTCCCTCCTTCCCTGTCCCTCTTCCCACTAACTCCCCTCCCTCCTGTCCCTCTTCCCACTAACTCCCCTCCCTCCTTCCCTGTCCCTCTTCCCACTAACTCCCTCCCTCCTGTCCCTCTTCCCACTAACTCCCCTCCCTCCTGTCCCTGTCCTCTTCCCACTAACTCCCCTCCCTCCTGTCCCTCTTCCCACTAACTCCCCTCCCTCCTTCCCTGTCCCTCTTCCCGCTAACTCCCCTCCCTCCTTCCCTGTCCCTCCTCCCACTAACTCCCTCCCTCCTTCCTGTCCCTCTTCCCACTAACTCCCCTCCCTCCTTCCCTGTCCCTCTTCCCACTAACTCCCCCTCCCTCCCTGTCCCTCCTCCCACTAACTCCCCTCCCTCCTTCCCTGTTCCCTCGTTCTCTTTGTCCACTTGCACTGAATGTCTATTTGGTTATATACAATCTGCTTACCATGTGTTTTGTTTTTGTTATTCTTTTTGGGCCTGGAGAGTTGATGAAAAAAGAGCTGTTGTGAATATTCCGTTATCCTCTGCAAATAAAACTTGTACGTTTGTTCTCTCTCTCTCTATCTTCTCTCTCTCTCTCCTCTCCTCTCTCTCTCTCTCTCTCTCTCTCTCTCTCTCTCTCTCTCTCTCTCTCTCCCCCCCTCTCTCTCCTCTTCTCTTCTCTCTCTCTCTCTCTCTCTCTCTCTTCCACCCGCTTCAGTCACCTTTTGTTTCCAAACCCTCATGTTAATTTATTTTGATAAGATCGCGACGTGTATAGGCCTGTTGCTCACAAACAAATAAAGGATACACCTCTCTCTCTCTCTCTCTCTCTCTCTCTCTCTCTCTCTCTCTCTCTCTCTCTCTCTCTCTCTCTCTCTCTCTTAACAGGTCCGACCAAGTTGGAAGGGAATGCCCCAGTGGCACGTGGTGCTTAAGTGATTGCTGTAAAAACTCACGTTGTGGGTGTAAGTGGGTAAACGACAAAGAGAATAGATACCGTGTATGTGACTGCTAACAGGAGGAAGATAAGTTCAGGGAATCTGTGCGTTTTGCTCTAGATATGTTTGATTGTTGTTTATTTATTCATTCCTTTGTTTTTCCTTTCATCACCCTAAGAAAGCAATTTGATCTTTTGTAAGAACTAAAATCCATGGAATAACCCCCTAAATATATGACACTTGAACTGCCTGTTCTATAGTCTTTACAAAACAACAACAACAACAATGTGCATCCCAACACCTTTTTTCTGTGATCTTGTCGAGTTATCCACTGTAAGGTGGCCGAGTTACTTCAAGGTCCGACCCCTTTTTACTGTGAAATGGCCGAGTTACTTCAAGGTCCGCCCCTTTTTACTGTGAAATGGCCGAGTTACATCAAGGTCCGACCCCTTTTTACTGTAAAATGGCCGAGTTTCTGCATGGTCCAAGACGCTCTTCGTTGCCCCTTTTGAGGCGTGAAAGGTACAATGAACACCAACCACTCTGACTTTTAACAAACACGTTTTCAGTTGAACATGACACACTGAACGAACTGGTTATAACGGCAACCAGCCTCAGCACAAACGTCATCATCAAGTTCACAACGTCAACACTGTCAAGAGGAAAGAAAACATTGACAGAATTGGGGAAAAACACTCCAATAGAGTTCCAATCACACTTAAAAGTGAAAAAGCAAATTTATGCTCATATACCAAACTTTCTGAACTCAAATGCAAAATCTTATCAATAACGTGTTTATTGTTTAATGACAGCATCTCTTGGCTTGCGTCAGATAATAACGCGTTTATTGTTTAATGACAGCATCTTTTGGCTTGTGTCAGATAATAACGTGTTTATTGTTTAATGACAGCATCTTTTGGCTTGTGTCAGATAATAACGTGTTTATTGTTTAATGACAGCATCTTTTGGCTTGTGTCAGATAATAACGTGTTTATTGTTTAATGACAGCATCTTTTGGCTTGTGTGTGTCTTTCATTAACGTCTATCCACTATTCGTGATATTAGACCAAAAAAAAACAACAACACACACACAAGAAAAAAAAAGAGAGAAAAAAAGTGAATGTGTACGGACGTAATTGCAGGCGTGCACATAATGTATGCATGTGTATATGTATGGGTGCACGTGCACGCGAGTGTGTGTGTGTGTGTGTGTGTGTGTGTGTGTGTGTGTGTGTGTGTGTGTGTGTGTGTGTGTGTGTGTGTGTGTGTGTGAGTGTGTAAGTGTGCGTGCGTGCGTGCGTGCGTGCGTGCGTGCGTGCGTGCGTGCGTGCGTGCGTGCGTGCGTGGTTGTGTGTGTGTGTGTGTGGTGTGTGTGTGTGTGTGGTGTGTGTGTGTGTGTGTGTGTGTGTGTGTGTGTGTGTGTGTGTGTGTGTGTGTGTGTGTGTGTGCCTGTGTGCGTGCGTGAGATAGATGTGGATGTGTAAGTGTGCGAATATCTTACATAAGTCATAAGTGAAGATTAAATTGAAAAAAAAATACTTAAAACCAACAACTAACTAATCAATTAAAGTCAAAATGCATGAAAGTAGTTTAAAAAATCCTTTGCTTCCCCACTCCCCCCCCCCCCCTCCCCATCATATATTATCCACTCCAACCCTCCTCCTTTCTCTTCCCCCGCAAATAAAGTTAATAAAAATGTTATAAATATCTTCCAATAGGGTGCGTTCTAAGTGTACAAAGAATTCATACTTTAAGCTGGTGACTCAAAAATAGCCTGCACAGTATTTTGCTTCAATACTGGAATGGTTTCTTTCATATCACTGCATGAAACAATATGAACTGGAGTAATGTTGTTTCCACATACGCAAACTACGCGTTTTACATATTTTGTTTTAAATGCATTAAGTTTCCCCTGTACATTAATGAGAGTAATTTTCTATTAAAGTTAAAATTCTCTTTGATTCTTTTAATATCAAACTGTTCTTTATTGATGTGATCTACCATACTATATTCGAAAGCTTTCCAGATATGCGACTTAACTAAGTTACACTGTTCATGTACTGATAAGGGAAAATCAAACAATTCTGAATCAAAACTATTTTTGGCTCCACGTTTAGCTGCCCTGTCTACTTTTTCATTGTAATGAAAAGAACAATGTGAAGGAATCCAACAAAAAGCTACATGAGTTCCTCTTGCAATTAGCATGTGTATCATGCAACTTATCTCTATGATCATTTCAGTCTTGTGTGCAATTGAAAAACTTTTAATGCCTGAAGAACTGATTTAGAATCAACACAGAACAGAATTTGAAATACGTTCTTGGGAAGTTTAAAAGGTGATTTAAAGCCAGGACTATCGCTGTTAATTGTGCTGTAAATATCGATTTGTTAATTCCGATATAAAATGATTTCTCTACTCTTAAGTCTGAAATTAAGAATGCACAACCTGTTGTTTATCAATGCACGAACCGTCTGTGTATATTTTCAGATAATTTGAATAGTTTCTTTTCAACATGACATTTGATATAGCTTGCTAACAAATTTATGTTTTCATCTTTTTTAATATTGGTATGATCAATATCAAAATATGCCTTATTAAGCTCCCATGGTGGTATAGAAGAAAATAACGGTCTAATGGATTGTGTATTGTTATCGATTGAAACACCAGAATCGGTAGTACTTTTTGATGTGTAAGTTGCCAGTGTTTTTTTGAGAAGCTATAGATTTTGCTCTTTTAGGAAAGTCAATATCTGACCTCATTTTTATTTCAGATCTAATGTGCGTTTTATTACTTGAACTCTTGATAACAAATTTACAACACGCTAACTCTCTGTATTCATCTAAAGGAAGCATCTGCGCTTCGTAATATGTACGAGAAGATGATGCATGCACCGGAAGGCCAAGTGCTAATTTTAATGCCTTGCATTCAATACTTTCAAGCTTTTTCAATAGGTATTAAGGAGCGCTAAAGATTACTTCTTGGGCATATGCTATTTTCGACCTCATTAAAGATTTACATAGAGTTATCAATGTGGATGAGCTCTGTCCCCATTTTTCTTTGGAAATAATTTTAAGGAAATTTAATGTTTTTCTCGCCCTTGTTAATAAGTATCGATATGAGTGTTCCATGATAGTTTTGATGTAAAATGGACTCCTAGGAATTAACTTCTGTTACGTATTTAAGAGGTGTTTCGCCCAATGTAAAAAACAGGCAGTTTATCTGGATTAATACCACTATTGAAAAAAATTATGTTGTGTTTTTCAATAGACAAGTTTAATCCATTTAACTTCATGTATTCCGCCATCCTATTTATTTCGTCTTGATAGATCTTTTTGATGAAATTTATATCACACTGTGGAGTTTCTTTTTAAGAACTGCTTCCATCCACATGCATATGTCGTCTGCATATGGAACGAGGACTACCTTTTTAGATAACTTATTTGGCAAATCATGCAATAGCAATGAGAAAAGAAGCGGAGCTAACACTGACCCTTGAGGGATTCCCATCGACAAAGTTCTGCTGGTGGAATATGTTTTTCCTACTCTTGTTTGTATTACTCTATCTTAGAGAAAACATTTAACATAATTGTATACATTTCCTGATAGTCCAATATTTTTAAGTTTGTTTAATAGCTGTGAATGCCATACTTGATCGTAAGCCTTGTGTATGTCAAAAAATGTAGCCAGGACACATTTACGTCTTGCAAATTGTTTCTTTATATTTGTTGATAATTTCACTAATATTTCTGTAGTAGATCTCCCTTTACGAAAGCCAGCTTGATTAATAGGAATGATGTCATTTTTTTCACAGTAATGTGCTAGTCTATTCAGAACAATTCTTTCTGATAGTTTACAGACGTGTGATGTTAATGCTATAGGTCCATAATTTTTAGGATCGCTAGAAGACTTTCCCTGTTTATGAACTGGGACAACAATTGTCTGTTTCCATATTTTGGGCATGTCACTACTGTTCCAGCAAGTACTTAACAAAGCATGAAGAAAAACCACAAGATTTTCAGGTGAATTCTTTAGCATCTGATTAGATATTGCATCTAAACCAACTGATGATTTCCTTAGTGGAATGGCTGTAATGGCTTCTTTTACTTCTTGTACAGTTATATGAGCATTAATGTTAATGCTATTATCTGGTGGTGGATCATCATAATTATGTTATATATACTTTCTTCTTTTTCTCTATAAGTTCGGTCAGAGTTTGTTAGACCCTCAGGGCGGCTGACATCAGCGAATAGGTTTACAAAAAATTCTGCTTTCTCTTCAGCAGTGGGTAAATTGTTGTTATCTATTTTTATGGATATTGTGGTGATGTCAATCCATTTTTCATAGCTTTCAGTTCTTCCCATACTTTTCCCATATCCTTGCAATGTTTTGCTTCAGTGTTACAAAAATCATTCCAGTGTTTGCAATTGTGCATATTCTATTGCATCATCACTTTCTTTACCCGTCTTTTTCATGTTTTTATAATTACTTGTTGACCTCTTTTTACAATATATCTTAAATCGTTCTTTTTTCTTGTTATTTACGCGTTCACATTCCTTGTTCCACCACACATTTCCATTATGTTTTTAAGATTTTGTGCTTTTTATTTTGGGGATCGATTTATCTGCTGCTGTTAGAATAAATTTACAAAATTTATCATACTGATCGTCTATATTTCTTCAGCAAAATAATCTAAATCTATGTTTTTAAGGGTGTCTTTGAAAAGTGACCAATCTGCACACTTGTAATTATACTTTGGGATAACATCTTCTGTGTTTTTTCTCTTCTGCTGCTATGTTATTTAAAGATATTATGACTGGAATATGATCTGATCCTAAAGAGTCATTTCCCGTTTCCCACACTGCATTGACTACCAATGATGGAGATACAAAAGTTAAATCGATGGCTGAGGGATTATAGTTAGATACATCTGGAATACGAGTTATGTTTCCATTATTCAGTATGTAAAGAACAGAATCCGCAAGGTTATCTAACAAACGGTCACTAGAAATATAGGAACAACTCTTATCCCAGAAAGGGGCATGTGCATTAAAATCACCCCCTATAACCCACTTATCCGTTTGATCTTGCAACCCTTTCAACCATTCAGTGTTCTTATTATCAGGACCTTTTGGAAGATAAATTGAAGCAACATTAAGAATCAAGGATGAAGCAAACTTAACCATGGCTGCACAGCATGACACAGAGGAAATATTATTAGATACTGGTGGTGTTCTTTCACAAAAGTCCAGGTCTTCACGCACATATATGGCTGTTTGCACTCTGTCTCCACATTGTTCGTAAACTGGAGGGTGGTAAAATCCAGGTAGATGAGGTAATTTATCACAGCTCACATTTTGGCTTGTGTCAGATCGGAGATGTTCTTGTTGCTGATGTTTTCAGTCAATCGTTTTATTAGTTTGTTGACATCCGGTTCTCATCACTGGCTTGCTGATCGTATAATAATCAGCACTTTTATATTCTTTATATCTTGGTCTTATTTCTGAACCGTTTCTTGTTCAGCAATTAATT
>CM031623.1:58939831-58969831 GCA_018398815.1 Conus ventricosus | reverse complement strand
ACAGTAAGAACCAGTTATTAAAACAAACTCAACAATAAACAGGATAGCAATGAAAACCAGATAAAATCAAATGAGTTATGAGAAAAAAAGAACAACAACAACAAAAACCAACAAGCAAAGAAACCGTGGCAACAACAAGAACCAGACAGCTGTAAAACGCCAGTAAGCTAATTAATTGCTGAACAATAAACAGCTCAGAAATAACAGCAAGACATAAAGAATATAAAAGTGCTGATTATCATACGATCAGCAATCCAGTGATGAGAACCGGATGTAAGCAAACTAATAACACGATTGACTGAAAACATCAGCAACAAGAACATCTCTGATCTGACGCAAGGCAAAGATGCTGTCATTTAGACAATATACACGTTGTTATCTTTTACAAGCCAAGAGATGATGTCATTAAACAATAACACGTAGTATTCGACACATGCCAAAAGATGCTGTCATTAAACAATAAGCACGTTATTATCTGACCACGCCAAAAGATGTTGTCATTAGACATAAACAGTTATTATCTGACACAGCCACACGATGTTGTCATTAGACAATAAACACGTTATTATCTGACACAAGCCAAGAGATGTTGTCATTAGACATAACACGTTGTTATTTGACCACAAGCAAGAGATGTTGTCGTTAAACAATAAACACACTATTATCTGACAAAAGCCAAAAGATGTTGTCATTAGACAATAAACACGTTGTTGGACTAGTCTTGCATTTGAGTTCAGAAAATTGGTACATGAGCCTAAATTGCTCTTTTACTTTTTAAGTGGTGATTGGAATTCATATTGGAGTGTTTTCCTCAATTCTGTCAATTTTTCTTTCCTCTTGACTGTGTTGAAGTTGTGAACTTGATGATGACGTTTGTGCTGAGGCTGGTGGACCGTTATAACAGTTCGCTTCAGTGAGTCATGCTCAACTGAAATTGTGTTTGTTAAAAGTCTGAGTAGTTGGTGTCATTGTGTCTTCTCTAACACATCAAAGAGGGCCCACAAAGGGTCTTGGAACATGCAGAAACTGGCTATTGCAAAGTAAAAAGGGTCGGTCCTTGAAAGTAACTCGGAAAAGGGAAAAGGTTTTGGGCCATGAATACTCGACAAGATCTCAGATAATAGGGGTTGGGAGGCATGTTGTTGTTGTTGTTGTTGTTGTTGTTGTTGTTGGTGTTGTTGTTGTTGTGTGTTGTTGTTGTTGTTTTGTAAAGAATATAGAACAGGGCAGTTCAAGTGTCATATATTTAGGGCGGTATTTCCAGGGATTTCGTTCGTTGATCAGAAGTCATATTGCTTCCTTGGCGGGTTGAAAAGAACAACAAGATTGAAAAATAAATAAATATTAAACATTATCTAGAAGAAAACGCACAGATTCGCTGAACTTATTTCTCTCAGGTTGGGCAGACACATTCGTGAAAGAGCCATTAATCTTCACACCAACAACTTGTGCTCTTACTGAATCATTTCAGCTCCCACTTTGTGTCGCACATCTGGGTCCCACTTTCGCACCTTGTTAAAAGAGAGAGAGATTGATTGATTGATTGTTTGATTGATTGATTGATTATTTATACACCAAGATGAAGATTTTAGGCAAAGCCTAGTCTTACAATCCTGTCCTTGTCATGCTTTACATTATTTCAGCACATATCAATTCATTACAGACAATTCAACATAGCAAGATGTAATCTAATTCTACAAAATTTGTATAAGCAAATACTATATAAGCACTAATGAGATGGGGGTTGGTATAACAAAAAGGAAACTTACAAGCAAACTAACAAACATAATTACTACTGAGTGAGAGAGAGGAGGTCAGTGGGTGGGGAAGAGAGAATGGCAGGGTAGGGCGGAGGAGATAAGGGATGGTTAGAAAGAGTGGAGTGGGATGAGCGATTTTATACGGAGTAGAGTTTTATGTTGAGACGTTTTATTCAAAGTCATGGTTCACAGAAGACTTAGCGTGTGGACGCTAATCATTGTTATCGAGTTATTTTAACTACTGAGGAATTAAGAAGTTTTTGCAAATGTTCCTTGAAAAGTTTTAAAGTATTCATGTTTGTAGATTCGGTGGAAGTTGAGTTCCAGTCAATATGGTCCAGAGTAATGATAGGCTTGTTTTGGTTTAGATCAATGCATGCGGTTAGGGAAGAAGGAATTTCGACGAGCAGAAAGCTGTTCGATCTTGTAAAAAGGGCATTGATATACATGGACAAGTATCTGTCAAGATTGTAAACATAAATGACGCCTTGGTGGAATTCCACAATTGCCTATTCAGAGGAAGTATTGTTCAGCGGTTTTAGGTTTTTCGTCTGTTGTTAGAGATTCAGCTGGACTGGAGTTGCTTTGCTGCAGTCTATGGAGAGAATTCAGCCCTTTTTTTTGTGGTCGTCCACTACTGCCGTCCCACACTGTTGGAGGGCGTAATTGATACGTGACATTATGTGCAGTGAAGAAAAGTTTAACATATTACTTTGGACGTAGCGCTTTAAATTGAGATTAACAGGAAAAGGTGTTTTGAGACTACTTTGCATACGTTATTTAGATGTGTTTGCCATTTCAATTTACTTTATCTATCGTTAAACCTAAAAACACGAATTGCTTCGTCTACCTGCTCGATTGAAGTGGCCATTCAACATGAAGTTTTAGGGAAAAGAGGAGTCAACTGGTGTTTTTGGCGGGTAGCTATAATCATAGTATTGGTTTGGGTGGGTGTGAAGGACATTGAGTTTGATTGACACAGTCTGCACAGGCGTTTATACTTTCCTGGAGAGAGAAGTTTCTATTGTCTGTTGATCCACTACATTCGTTTGGAGCGGACGAGTCATCAAGCAAATAATTCTGTTGTGACCTTTTCATCTGTTAAGGACAATGGTTAAATCATTGATTGGAAGATGCAGAATAGTAGGGGCAATAGTGGGCCTAGTACAGAACCTGCGGGACTACCTTGTCTGGCAAAGTCTAGAAGTGGACGGTTTTGCCATTTAGACACCACATACAGAATCCTTTGTTCAAGTATGATTGGAATTAATGAGATTGTCGGGGTAGGTTTCATGTAGAGAGTAGTTTCTTTAGAAGATGGAATGGATAACCAGATACAAACGCCTTTTTGAAGTCAAGAAAGAAACCACATGTTATTTGTGATTGGTTCA
Source organism: Conus ventricosus (assembly GCA_018398815.1). Lineage (NCBI taxonomy): Eukaryota > Metazoa > Mollusca > Gastropoda > Neogastropoda > Conidae > Conus > Conus ventricosus. The sequence continues at coordinate 58,966,680 of CM031623.1, read as the reverse complement.
TATTTGTGAAAGCATGAGTCGCAATTTCGTGATAATTGCAGTGTGGCAGGAATGATTAGATCGGAATCCAGATTGGAGTGGGTGAATTAGTTTGTTTTTCTCATGAACTGAGATACGTGTGTGTGTATGTGTTCTTTCAAGGGGTTTGGAATAGAATCAGATAGTAAAGGATATAGGTCGATATTATTTGGATCCGACAAATCATTTGATTTGGAAAGGGGGATTACTTGCGTTTTTGAACGCCTGCGGGGAAACCATTGTTCAATGGATAGATTATATATGTATGTTTGAGAGTGTGAGAGAGAGAGAGGAGAGAGAGGAGAGACGAGAGTGTGAGAGAGAGTTGAGAGAGAAGAGAGGGTGAACCGTTAGTTTATTGCAGGGATAACGGAAATAACCACTATAGCTCCTTTTTTACATCCCAACTCTCCAAGGCCAAAAAAAGAATAAAAAACAAAACAAAAACGTGCATTGTAAGAACTTTCTGTATATTACCGAATAGACATTTAGTGCTAAGTGAGACAAGAGAACGAGGGAATTGGGGAAGGAGGGAGAGGAGTTAGTGGGGAGAGGGGACAGGGTAAGGTGGGGGCTGTGAGGAAAACAGGCTGAGGTTTGTCAGTGAATGTCAGGATAGAGCAGAAGTCAGATTTCGGCAGATTCATCCACTAGGGAAAGAAAAGTAGCGTCATTCATATCATAATTTGAAAATTAAACAAGTCTTTACTGGAAGTTGGAGGTCTTAATGGAGATTTTTAGAGGATGCTTGTTGGGTAGAGGTATACATGTGAGGATGAACCCGTGGCACGCCCCAGACTTCAGCTACATGAGATACCCGAGAACAAAACTCGGAAGGGAGGGTTCAATGGAAGTACCTCCAGTTGCTGATGGTGTGGGCTACATGTATACCTAGGCCCAACAGCATCCTCGGATTTATATCCATTATTATTCAACTTTCTGGTAGTCTCGTTTAATTTTATTAATTATTCTGGTTGCTGATTTGATCAAGATGTATACATGGTGGTGATTTTTTAGCGTCGGGGTTCACATGTTAGTCGTTAACATCGTCAGGCTCTGAAAAGCATCAGCTATATGTGTGTTGCTTCCCTTTGTCTATAAATGTGGTCCCTGCAAAAGACTGGGAAAAAAAAGTTTAATCTTCGTAGAACCACTATTTCTGTCGTTAATTATGTTAATGATCCGGAGGTAGAATCTTGTAAAAGTGTTCCTGTTTGACCATCACCTGCTTGTAGGGTGCTGTCTATTGGCCACCACCTCGCTATATGCTGCAGAAGGACTATGCGCCCAAAATTGCTGTGAATCTGAGTACTTTGATATGTCATTTTCCAGCTCTAAGCATCAAATTACTTTCATCCAACGAGAAAGGGTGTTCTTTTCACTGGTGCAAAAGGCTTTATGAATATGTTAAAAAGTGCTTTCCCTGATCGTAGAGGGCAGTCTTTTTCAAATGCTGTTGGAAGTTGGTGCAACCTGACCAATCTCTTTGTTTTCTCAAAAAAGAGGTATGACTGAAGGCTTTTAAGGATGTTTGTCTACTGTTTTGTTTTGAGGATTAGCTGTAACTTATTGTCTGAGGTAACCAGTGGGAGTATGGTAGTATGGGTATGTGTTGGTGGAGGATATTGCTCGACTGGAGATACAGAGTGGAAAGGTACTTACTTACTTTTGGATGTTGATGCCATGAGGTTGGAGGATGCAGTTTCGGCCAATAAGGATGAGATTCCTTGCATAAGGCGTTCCATGTTGTCACTCTTTGATTGCCAAAGCTGACCAAGACTTTGAATTGGTTGATGATGGATGGGCGTGGTTCATGTGTACAGCGACTGGTTTGGGCCGATGGTGGCGGATGTCGGCAAGTGTTCAGCAGAGGCGCGTCTCATGTGTTGCAGATGTCTCACCTTCATAGATCTTACCACACAGCTGGCAGTGGATGGCATACACAATGTTGTGGCTCTGGCAGGAAAATGACCACTGGTGTCGATCAGAAAGATGACTCCAGTCTTATATTAATAAACTTTGGGATATAATCATTTCCTAAAATTGTTAGAATCAATGATTTCTGTTGTGATTATGACGTTATTTATTGACCTGAAAGGTATTTTGAAGGTCAAGGAAATTCTTCACGAAGATAGCACCGTGTTTTCGCATCAAAGTGGGCTCGTGCCGCGAATTCGTCCTCCAAAGTATACGTATAGCCAATCAGCAGATGAGGAATATTTGACCTGTTTGTATTGTTATTTTAGTTATTTTTTCCCTCTTTTTTCTGGAGTATGGCGCCTTAGCCAACCTCCATGATTGAGTATGGCTTCTTGTAGATAAATAGTTTTCAGAAAGGAAAACTAACGCGATGTCGATTACGCTTAATGCTAAACTCGTATTCATTAACAAAAGAGAGCATTGCAATTGAGTGATTAACGCATTAAGAGTACTTTGTCAATTTAAAGTTTCTTTTAAATGAAAAAGATATCTGCCTGTTTGCAATAAATTGTACTTAGACATTGGTTTAAGAATTGTTATTTTGACACCTTTTTATATAGGCTAGGTAGTGTATAAACAAATGATTGCTAACTAAATCTGAGAAAGTGGAAGTGTAGTCAATATGGTATGGTTCAATATTTGATATCCCCCCCCCCCCCAACACCGATGATTATCTTGTGCGATATTTAATTTTTCCGAGCTTAATGGCAAGGCTTCTGGACTGAATTTTCTAAGTTTTTTCGGCAGGATAATTACTAACCGATGTTACTCTTAACACTCTATGATTGGGAGCGTCTTTTTTGTGTAGAAATGTAAAGAATTAGGAAAAATTGGGTTGATGTTTTGACGAATTTGGCCGGCCATTTAAAATGAATTGACGTTGTATGACGGTACCACTGTCAGGCGGGAGAATGCTGAGAGTGTAATGCAGGGCTGATTTTTATAATGGCGAGATTTTAGAACTTTCAACCAATTGTAATGTCCATGTGTAACAGTAGTTGATTCTCTATACTTTTGTTGTCTTTGATGGACGCTGAGGCACGTGGATTAGTGAGAGACGCTCACTGTTTTGGTATGACAGGTGTGTTCACTCGATATGTACGACAGACATGAGGTTGCCAGGACTGGAGGTAGGGGCGCTTGGCTTGGCTAGTTGAAGTTGAATTTTCACCTTGGGGGTCGAAAAAGGACAACCTGTTGTCCGTAATGGACAGGAAGTGGTCGATTGTCGATTATTGCGCAGACCGAAGTCTGCTGGGGATTCTGTTTGTCAAAATTGTATTTCCTTAGGGTATGTGCCTGTTGGCGATTGATAAAGGTCATAAAGAGAAAGAAAAGTTTTTTAATGAATAAGTGAAATGATCAATGCATTTTTTTTAAAGACATAGTGAATGAGAAAGATGTGTGAAACAAGCAAATTGGTTTAGAGATTTATGATTAATACCAAATCATTTTTTGTGATTATTGTTTTTATCAAAACAATTCACTCATTCATCTCCAAATGTAGGTAGGCGTGTGTTCGAAACAGAATACTACGAATTCGTGAAATATGATGTGTTGTTATGTCTTGTTGTATAATGTACAAATAAAAATATTTCATATTTTTTGTTCCAAGTAAACGTTAGGACACTGGGGTTTCTTTCCAGAAAACTCAGCGGATTAACCATTGATCCTTCTAACAAGCCTCTAAACGAGAATGTAATTTCTGTATGGTGATTTTTGAAAAGAAAGAGGAAGGGTTTGAATAATATTGAACATGGAAATGAGATGTAAAAAAAAATCAAAATAAAAAAAACAAAAATAATAATTGAAACTTGAATTGAGATGTAAAAAAAAACAAAAAAAAATCCATCACTATTATGTGTGTGATTAATGCATTGCAATTTTATTTGTTGTGTTTGGTTAAAGAGAGCACGAAAGATGATAATTTTGTTTTCCTCAGTCTCCTCTCTGGGTGAATGAGTGAAGTGTGCGTATGAAGTTAACTTCTGTGTTTGATTGAGTGCTATGCCAAAACTACTTCCAAACAACTGTTGACGGAAGGAGACGCAGGAAAGACAGAGAAAAACCAAAAAACGGACTGAAAAATTCAGTCATGACCGACTAAAACAACCATGACAAACATCTGTTGACAGGGGAGACGGAAGGAAAGACAGACAAAATGGGATTGACAACATAGCTAGAATGGTTAGGGTAAAATTATCTTTATGATACGAAAGCTTTGGCTCGACAAACAACAATAACTCGCGAATCCTGGTTTATTGTTCTTCAGTTCAAGTGGCCACAAGGATCCTCAGGGAAAGGGGCTTGGTGCACATGTAGGCAGTACAAAGTGCCCCAAGGACTCTCAGGAAAGGGGGATGGGGCACATGTAGATAGTACAGTGCCTCACGGACTCACTCTGGGAAAGGGGCAAGGTGCATATGTAGGTAGTACAGTGCCCATGGGACTCATAGGGAAAGGGGCAATGGAGCCATTGTTAGGTAGTGCAGTGCCCCAAGGAATCCTCAGTGAAAGGGGCTTGGTGCACATGTAGGGTAGTGCAGTGCCCATGGACCTCCGCAAGGGAATGGGGCCACCCTTTTAATGGTTTGCAGGCAATGTAGGTAGTACAGTGCCCAATGGACTCCCTCAGTGAAAGGGGCATGGTGCAAATGTAGGTAGTGCAGTGTCCCCAAGGACAATCCTCGGGTAAGGCGCATGGTGCTCATTGGTAGGTAGTACAGTGCCCCCAATGGATCCTCTGGGAAAGGGGTGGCATGGTGCTCATGTAAGGTTTGTACAGTGTCCCAAGGAGTCCTCAGGGAAAGGGGCATGGTGCACAGTAGGTGTGCGTGCCCCATGGTCTCCTTAGGGGTAAGGAGACATGGTGCTCATTGTAGGCAGTACAGTGCCCCAAGGAACTCCTCAGTGGAAAGGGGCATGGTGCACATGTAGGTAGTGCAGTGCCCAAAGGTTCCTCAAGGCATGGTGCACATGTAGGCAATTACAGTGCCCCAAGGGACTCCTCAGGGATAGGGGCATGGGGACATGTAGGTTAGTGCACAGTGCCCCAAGGACTCCTCAGGGAAAAGGGGCATGTTGCAATTTAGGTCGTACAGTGCCCCGAGTACTCCTCAGGGATAGTGGGAATGGAGCTCATGTAGGTAGTGCAGTGCCCAAGGAATCTTCAGGTAAGGCGCATGGTGCACATGTAGGTTGTGCAGTGCCACAAGGATCCTCTGGGAAAGGGGCATGGAGCACTTGTAGGTGTTGCAGTGCCCCAAGGACTTCTCTGGGAAGGGGAATGGGGTGGGCAAATTGGTGGTTGTGCAGTGCCCCAAGGGGGGGGTGGGGGGGGGAATTTTTTTTTCCTCAGGGAAGGGGAATGTTGAACATGTAGGTAGTTCAGTGCCCAAGGACTCCTCAGGGAAAACGGGCATGGTGCACCAATGTAGGCTGTGCTGTGCTCCAAGGACTCCTCAGGGAAAGGGGGCTTGGTGCACATGTAGGTAGTACAGTGCACCAAGGACTCCTCGGGGAAGTGGGGCATGGGGCACATGTAGGTAGGCTGTGCCCCAAGGACTCCTCTGATGAAAGGGGCTTGGTGCACATGTAGGTAGTACAGTGCCCTATGGACTCTCGGGGTAAGGGGATTGGGCACATGTTAGGTTGTGCGTGCCCACATGGACTCTCAGGGGGGATAGGGGCAATGGTGCACCATGTTGGTAGTTCAGTGACCCAAGAGACTCCTCAGTGGTAAGGGGCAGGGGTGCAATGGAGGTCTGTTTTTGAAGCTTATGGATTTTAATGGGCAAGATTTCGATGCTTACCAATCTGACTAGAAATTTGATAATCATTGGGCCATGGCTACGCTTGCTCGAACGAGCGCGCGTCGCGAGTGTGTGTGTGTGCTGTGTGTGCCTTTTCCTGTGCGCGCGTGTGTGTGTGTGTGTGTGTGTGTGTGTGTGCTGTGGTGTGTGTGTGTGTGTGTGTGTTGTGTGTGGGTGTGTGTGTGTGGAAGTGTGTGAAAGTTAGATCTGTTGGATTTCGTCAAGTTCATATCTCACACACACACACAACACACACACACTCACACACTAACACAACACACACATAACACACACACAATCACACACACAGAGGTACATAGTTAAATATGTATTATTGTTCATGTATAGTAATTTGGTTACAAACACAACACACACACACACACACACACACAACACACACACAAACACACACACACCACTCACAAGTATATTGATATTATAATATATATTATATATATATATATATATATAATTTATGATATATATATATATATATATATATATATAAGTTTATACCTTATCTATAGAGTATATAATATCTATTAATATATATATTATTATTTATAATATATATATATTCTAACCATCTACTATATATCTCTTATATAACTATAAACTTCTACTATATATATTATTTGGTGTTATATATCCCCCCCATTTAATAACCACAAGCCAAACCCCCTACTCATCCATTTCCCTCCTAATACTTACATCTTCCCCCCTCTCCCCTCCAATCCAACACACATCTATTTCACCCATAACCCCCCCCCCCGCATGTGGTGCCCACCTTTGTGTGTGTACCATACAGTGCTCTAGAGGAAAACTCACTAAACTGAGGAACAAAAAAAAGTCATCGTCAATCAAAGAGATACATTTAAGGCACAGACTTTTTATCCTGTCTCCTCTTTCTAATCCTCCGACAACATTATGTAATTGTTATACGAAAATATCAATATAACATGGATCTTTAGATTAAATGATTCCCCAAATATGCATGCAAATGTTATGGCGCTATCTCAAAACGCCCAAACACCCCCCCCCCCCTCCCCCCCCATATTCATAATCATAAAGCGATATTGATACAGAATGGAAAAAAAAATCGAACTACTGCCAGCCCCCCGCCCCCCCCCCTCACCACATCATTGATGTCCGTTGTGTTTCGTTGAAAATAGGTAACATGACGCTCCTCTCGCACGCGCAGCTCATTCGCTTACGGCTGCCAGTATGTGCTACCTAGGGCAATCAATCAATGAGTTTGTTTCAGCTTGCAAATTCTATGGACAAGGACACAATTCAAATGAGTTTGTTTCAGCTGTCATTTTATGGACAAGGGACCATTCATGAGTTTGTTTAAAGCTGTCAATTCTATGGGAACAGGGACACGTAATGAGTTTGTTTCAGCTGTCGATTCCATGAAAAGAGACCAATCAATGAGTTTGTTTCATCTGTCGATTCCATGAAAAGGGACACAATCAATGTGTTTGTTTCAGACTGTCAATTTTGTGTATAGGGTATAATCACAGGATTTGTTTCAGTTGTCAAGTCTGTGTAACCTAGGACAGCCCACACACACCCACCCCCCTCCACCCCCCCACACCCCCCCACATACACACACACACACACACACACACACACACACAACACACACACACACACACACACACACACAAACACACACACACACAGGAAAAAACCTTATTCTCACAACACTTAAAAAAACACCAGAAATTTTATAATCTGTTCTCTGTAACAATCTAGACCTGATGAAAAATGTTAATACTCCTTCAGAATTCAATGATTACGTTAGGTGTGACATCTCTGAACAAGCGTTACCATGGAGTCTTGCTGATTAAGTGTTTATGTCACACCTTATGCAATGTCCCACACTCCAAACGAAATGTTTCACTGTGAGTGGTACATGACATGAAATGCACACGGAGCTTCTTCACTTTTTAAAAGGTTAAAAAATTGGGTGTAAACGATGTGGCATGTATGCCAAACCCCCCCACCCCCTACCAACACTGCTTCTTCCTTTCGGCCACTTGGAAAACATGAAAAATAAAAACCTCTTTCAGGTTGATCGGCTTTGATAGTTTGTTAAACAGTTGCAAGTTCCATTCCTCTCTGCAGAGTTCTTTGACATAGCCTGGGTTGGGTGTTTCAGGTCAATGTGCAGGGTTAGGACATCTGCTAAACTCTTTCGTTATGGCACTCTTGGCAATTTCATTAACCGTTTCGTTGCTTCGTATTTGCTCAAATGGCCGAAAGCCAAGCAAAATGTATGCTTTATCCATTGATTTCAGAGAGGTGTACGGTTACGAATAACTTCAGAGAATGAATAATCTATGCTCAAGCTCACCCATGTTATTTTGCTCGAAAACCCAATTTTCACATCAAAGTCACGTTCCTTCTCATATCAGTTTTGGCCAAAAGTAACACCTTTCACTTACAAAATTAACACGCAAAACCTCCAAAAAACGGGGGCCTTGCGTGCCTAGTTAGATATGGTGATCGTGAAAAGATATTAACCATTCTCTCCATGTGTATAAAAATTAAGGGCTTACCAGTACGCTCATTCTTACTTCTAACACCATTAATAAATCAGAACAAACAACGGCTCCCCATTTTTGGTTAGTTATTTTTACATCTAATGAGTTTTTTGACCATTTATTTAATTCTTTAAAATTGGCTGTTTTTTCCCAATGAGATTAATCGATAATCGCTCAACCCCTGCCCTAGTTGATGGCAAAACCTTAGAACTGTAGATTGGTTAGCCATCAAACTAATTAGCTGTGTTTTAACTGTTGCGTATAAATTGACACTACAAAATTGGTCTCAACGAGAAATCAGGAAGGGTTATTACCTTCAAATGATAATACATCTTTCTTGTACTAAAGTTCTATAAGCTCTGGTCCACTTACTGTGAAAGCCCTAAAGATTTTAGCAGGCCCGTAGGCGAAAGTATACTCTTTCTTTCTTCTAGTGGATTATGGATAGTAATTCTGAGGTTTTGCTTCGTTACATTTTTACTATATGCCAAATTCGCTAATTACTTTTTTAAAGAACAAATGTTGTAGTAACCAATCACCGGTATTTTTACATGAGTTATTGGTTTGCCCACCTCGTCATTACTTTGCAATCCAGTTATTTGAGCCTTCTGATATGTTAACCCAACATACTATAAAGCCAATATCTTTAAGGGCAATCCTACAACTCCCACGCCAATTGTCATTTGGGTACTTTAAAGTAACACACGTCGTTTTGCTTAGGTTATAGAAGATGAACTTCCTTTTTATAATTATTTAAAAATCTAATTAAAAATGGAACCTTGTAAATATAACAAAAGTGCTACTTTACAATGTAGGAGCGTTTTATAACCCAAAATCTTTGACTTCAGCATTTAACCATTGTAGTAGATGAATATAATGGCTTCCACGTTAGATTGTAAAACCACTATCTAAATATTTTTAATCCGCCAACAATGGAATGATTTGTGTGCATCAGCATGGTCTCCCGCCCTATGGCTTTTTTTCCAGGAATCAGTTATAATTTTGCCATTTATGCCACAACTACTGGCTGCGGTGTTTCATATGCTAACATTTAAACATCCCATATCTTTTTGTTAAGGATCAGTATATATACTTTATGTTTATTACCAGTACGACGATACTAACTGAACTAAAAGTTACCCCTCAATAACGACAAGTGTTTATCCATTTAAATGCCAAATGGGACAATAATTAACCGCCTTCCAGAAAGAATCTGCAACGAATTTACACCCCCCATTCAATCCTTTCAACTGATTTTAGACAAAAGTTAACCGCATCATGGGTTAGGCAATTTGTAATTTGTGGCGTGCCAAACAGGAGAATATATTATGGACTAACTGGCCACGGCCCACACCATCTTTTTCAAACCTGGACAAACAGTTCGATTGGGATCCATTAGAACAAAATCATCCATGTTGGCAACATTTATCTTTGATGAAAGTGAAGGCCTTATACATTGCCTGGAGTGCAAAGACTTAATTACTCCATAAGGACATTACGTTTGGTGTATAGAGGAGCACAAGCCCTGACTAAGTCTTGCATAGTATGATCAATCTACAGCTTTTGATGCCAGAAAATTTCTAGTAATTTTGAAGATGCATATTAACTCTGCTGTTGATTTGCTGCCAGCATAACATAGTATCAAAGACGTTCTTGAACAATGCATAGGTCAAAGGTTCCTTGACTTGTTGTAGGCCCATGGATTATACATGCTAAACCTCTGACCATGAATAACAGATAGGCATGTTACAGAATTACATACAATGATATCCTCATAGTGGAGACGCCAAATAACTTAGGGAACATTAACTCGGCCTTATTACATCAAGGCCCGCTCCATCCCAACTTTTAAAAAAGTACACTAGCACTGAAACGAAAGGATCCCGTTTATAAGCGCCCCACAGCAGAAAGCAGTCCTGCAAGCACTCCACCTGTTGATTTGCCTCACACTGACAGTCTTACTTAATGAAAAGACTCAGCCCTCGTTGTATTTGAATTTTACTGGATTTTGCCTTACTTTATTTCACTGAAAATTAATCGCAGCTAGCACTCCATAACGCCAAGATGGTCAGCTATATACTTCCAACTTTGACTATTGTAGAAAAAACCCTACACTAACAACATGCCTTTTTTGCCAGGGCAGAGCATCAAGCGGCTTTGGGCGGGCTGTCTTCTTTATAGGTTTGCGAGGTGTGTGTAATTGTTTCTAATCTATTTTACCAGGTGCGGCGTTGGAGGGAGCTACTGGCCCTGCCGGCGAACCACCTGTTAAAGCATTAAAAGAGTGTAAGTTGGCAATACTCCACAGCCGTTAATATACTAACTTTTGTTATCCCATGTTCCATGATACAGAGTCCTTATTCTTCTCAGCTAGCGTAGTGTTTCATTAAGTTTTCTGTTTATAAGTTTTCTCTTATTCTGCTTGTTGTGATGCTAGCTGCACTCTGTTAGTAGACCAGCCCTTTCTAATCTGGCGCCTTTGTAGCCTTAATTCCTGTATTTTCTTGCTGTATTCTAGCTTTTCTTATCGCATAATAAATTGTTTAATCTGCATCTGCACAGTTTATTTTTTTCTTCTTCTATATCTCTATATAGCTAACCATGTTTGCTAAATTGTGTGTTAGGTTCACCTCTTATTGTCACGTTAAAGGCCTCATTAAGACCCAGGATTTCCGGATAGGCATTGGGAATTTAACGCGCATTCCTCCTTATAACCTCGTTTCAATTTATGTTTTGTTTATCTGCTGTTAGATTTATTCTTGAAGAGGCTATGTTTTGTATTTCAGTTGGTTTTGGCAACTCTTGCCCAAATTTACGTAAAAGGCCAAATCCTCAAGCCTTAAATCGTACCATATAAAAATTTATATGCCTTTGGTCAAACAGCAGGGAGTTCTCTAAGAATTGTGGCCCTGACTTAAAAAACTGGGCAGCCGGGTTGGTTTTGCAGTAAGACGCACACTCCTTTCCTTTATCGGGATCGTACATACAATTTTTTTATTTTTAATCTGTTGAAAAATCAGAAACCCTATAGGGCCTTTGGCTTGCTCTCGCCTCATATGGCTTTATAATGATTCAATTCTTTCTAGCAATCGTTTTTGACTTAATCCTACTACTTGGCCCGCTGCTGCTCTTCAATTTCTTTCTTGCAATGAATGGCCTGTTTGTTTCATTCTTACTTCTTCAATGGATCAATTGCGTCAAATGCTTCATCCTATTTTTTATTTTTTTCTTTTTTGTTTATTATAAATGAACTCTTACGGTTGCACCGAACTCGATCCATTAAAGAAATGAGAAGGTACCCCCACGCGTATAAGGTATTAGGCAGACCTGTTATAGTGTTAATACTCCATCAAATGTTCAGCCTGGACGAATCATTAACAGTTATGTTCACACATGATTCGTTGCGATGTTGTTGTTATAATGCCAGGCATGCTAAACTATCATTCAAAATAGATATTACACTCGTCTCGATCATTATGTACTGGTTGTTGCTAATTTAGGGCAGGGGCTTTCGTTATTCATTTAGAAATCAAATGGAGGGATAACGTGTCGTTGTACTAGGCCAAGCAGACATTTTGCCCTCTATTCTGATCTATGGCTGCTAAAAAGATAAGGAATGAGAAAGTTTATTAGGGAATACTAAGCCCCAACGGTCTCATGCACTGGCTTGTAGCGGGGGATGCAAAGAATGATGTTAAGAGTTGAGCAAGTGTTGCTGAAGCAGTTTGGCAAATAGATTCTGCCAATCCCTATAGTTTTGAGCTGGTAAAGACGAGATGCCATATTTACAAGGCGCCCCCCTAAAAGAAAAACTTACTTATGATCTGACATTTTATCCTAGACGGTTTCTGTCGTTCTATCTGAAGATCTGAAGCTAAATACACTGTTAGTGACATCTATAGTGTGTTTGATCGTTACTATCCACTGGATCTGGCCAGATCTTTCTTAACACAGTTATAATAAGGAATACGGTTATTTATTATGAATAAGTTATACTTCTATTAACAGAAATTTGTTACATGCGAGAAAATCTCTGGTCTCATACTTCTTAATCATGTCTCTGATTGTCTTGAAAAGGTTGTCTGGTAGTTAGGTTTGAAGAATTATTCTCCTTTTCAGTGTTGATTGCAGATGCGGGTTTATGTAATACATAATGGAGTATGGTAGACGTGCACATTTAAGGGTATGGCTGTTTCTGGTGGTTGCAGGGCTCGGTACCTTGGTCCGCACCTATATAGGCGTTGTTGTTGGTTTGGTGTTCGCTGGTGGGGGGTGGCAATGGGTGAAGGCAGTGGTGAGCGGTGGGTTTATATTCAGGAGCCGTGTGGTCGGTTGTCGCGGTGTAGTCTTGATTTACTTTTTTGTGGGGAGGGGGGGGGTTGGGTTGTGCCAACTGGGGTATTATGTGGGTGGGTTTGGGGGTTTTGGTTTGGGGACTGTGGTGTGTTTTTGTTTTTTTCACAAGAAAGCTAGACGGTTTAGAACATTTTTTTTTAGATATGGGGTGGGGGGGGGTGGGAGATGGGTTTATGGGTGTTTTATGCGTTTTGTAGGGGGGCTGAAGAGAGCAGCGGTAGGGACAGCGGTGAAGGACGGCGGGGGCCAGAGTCCGGGCGGGGAGGCAGGGAGGGAGTGGGCAGAGGGTGGGGAGCGGGCAAACGAAGTAACTGGCGGAGGCGGGCTCCCCTCCACGGAGGAGTGGTGCTTAGCCAGGCGCAAGAGGGGACTCCGGGAAGGGGGTAGAAGAACGCGGTAGGGGTGGAGTGGATGGGGACGGAGATGGGCCCGGGGCGGGGGAGGGCGCCCGAAAGGCATATGGAGGGCACGGGGGTCAGACTCGCACAGGTGGAGTAGAGCGGGGGCACAACGCAGGCAGAGGTGGGGGACCGTGGGCTGGGGGCAGAGGGGGCCGGCGCCTAATCCCACGCGAAACATTATTTAGCACACGTACTGTCGCCGACAACGGGGTAGGGGCCCCATGGCTGTGGCGCGGAAGGGATGGAGCGGCGAATGGGCCCCAAAGTAATCGTGGTAGGCCACCATACCCAGATGGGCGCCGGAGGGGCCGTGCTGGTTCGACTCAGGTCTACGCGAGCGACACCGAAGGACGGAGACCCAGGTGAGGCGACAGTTGGAAAGCGGGGGTCGCGGGCCGCGGGGGGCCAGCGGTAGCCAAGGGCCGCTACAGACGACAACTCGGTTGGGATCCGGGGGGGATCAGGATGGGGGGCGCGACCGCGTGGCGTTGGCGCGAAAAGACTGCGGGGAGGGAGGGGGAGTGCGGCCGCCGGAGGACATGAAACTGAAAGGGGAACACCCCGAGGGGCGACGAGTGAAGGAGCCACTCAGGGATCCGGGCCCCGGGCCGAGCGGCGAAGAAGGGGGGGTTGGGGGAGCGTAAGGAGGCACCCATGGGGGTAATCAGGTCAGCGTCCGTCAAAGACAAGACCAAGAGATAGGATGGCGCGGCCCGAGGGGAATAGCGCGGAATTCGGGTGGAAGGAATGGCGGCCCTCGTAGAGCCGGGAGAAGTCCTACTACGCAACAGCGCGTGGGGGCTGGGGGGCGAAAATCGAATGACGCACGGGGAGAGGGGCCGTCCACGCGCGCCGTCGGGGGGTGGGGCACAGGGAGGGGAGTCGCGCCGGGGCGCTAGAGATTGGGACCGGGCGCGGGCGCGGGACCGGCCGGTAGGCTGAAGGCGGTGAAGGCAGGAGAAGGGGGGCGGCGGTGGGCCGGGGCGGACAGCGGAGGAGTCTGGGAGGGCGAGGACGGGAGTGAAGCAATTGGGTGACTCTCACTCGGGGGACAAGCAGATGGGTGGCGGGCCGGAGGAGGGGATCGGGTACGGGCGCTGAGTTGTGGGGCTTCCCCCCCCCGGATCCCCCCCCTCCCGCCGTGTCCCGACCCCTCCCTCCCCCCAGCCGCCGGCTCCCCCCACCCTGTCCCCCATGGACCAACCCCCCGGGCGCCAGGAGCGGTAAGGCCGGCAGGGGGGAAGACACCGGGACCTGGGTGGATGGAGGCCAAGCTGCGGGGGCAGGCTCATGAGGGGTGGCCGGGGTGGAGTCCAGGGGCGGAGGAAGTACGGGCGGGGTGGCGCCGGGGGGCGGGATGGCGGGGCCGGCGGGAGTGGGCCCCCACCCCCGTATTGGGGGTGACCGTCGGGGAGTCCGGAGCAGGGGGCAAGTGCAGGAGGGCTCATGATTTCCGCACTTACGTGATTTTTCTTTTATTTCTTTTACCTTTTTTCTTTTTCTGCCCCCTTCCCATTCTTCCTCTCTCATATCCCCGTCTTTTTATTTTTTTTTTATTAAATTGTAGAAGAAATATTCTACATAAAACAGATGGTTCGTTTGATTGTTTCTTCCTAATGTCCGCAATGTTCTTCTTATCTGCGGGATTACTGGGTGTGGGAAAACTGCAGCTCCGTACTTGATGTTGTTACAATCAATTATACAGGTTTAATTACGAGCTACTCATCGGTATATTCTGCCACAACTATTAAGCACAATCTAAGTATTTACAAAGAAAGGATGTTTATTTGGACAGTCGTTATATATTTCTAGTTGATCATAGCGACAAACCGGTGAGAATGTTTAAGTTACATTTACTATATACTATTTGAGGGAACTGAAACCTTATTTAATTTGGTACGTTAATGATATGGATTGGCCTGAAACGTGGACATTGTTTAAAAAGATCAGCTCTGTCAAAGTGGCCCTTTAGTGGCTCGCCACGCCTTTGTTTATGGGGGGCTCTTTACATCAAAAATTACAATGCTGTTTTAAAAACTTTAGATCGCTCGTTATAATAGTTGATTATTTTACACTCATGGACATAGATAGTTGTGGAGAATGGTTAAAGTGAAAAATTATATAATAAGGACAAAGATGGCTAAAAAAAATAAAAGCAGTTAGATAAATCTAAGCACGCTTGTTATGAATTCGGACATGACACCCCAGTTCAATACGTGTGTTTTTTATAATTTGTTTTTTATGTGTATTGCTTATAACAATTTGGTTTATTATAATTTTTTTATTTTAAAAAAGAATGTCTACACGAGGGCCCTGATTATAAATATAGCGGGAGCTTGCTCTAAATGCGTAGACTAGTAGAGGTGAAAAGTCCTAGCACAGAACAACTGAGTTTGATCTCGATAGGGTGCACAGGACCTCTCTGTGTTTATGGATTTGTATACACAGTGTCGGGGTTTACAAACGAACAGAAATTGAAGACAAAAAACGACAGCAGTATCTACCTAGAAGTGATAAGAAATTTATGGCAAACGATTTTGGACAAACATGAATACAAAACTTCTTAAAAGACGAGATTGCTTGGGCATGCTTCCCGAAATTGCTTGGAATTTAAGCTTGAACTTCGATGCCCCTATTGTATTACCTTTGATTACTTAAAAACAATTTTGAAAAGCCTTAAATGTAGGGCCCTATCTTGTTAGCCTAGTTCCCCCACTCGGAACTCATCAGAAAAAAAATCCCTTCTCCTCAGATTGTATTAAACTAGGCAGGGCTTGAATATATGCTCAGAGAAAAAGTCCTTAGCTGATCGCGCGCGCGGGTGGATGACACCGTCGGCTTAGTATTTACCCACCGCATATCAGCCACTAATAGGCCAACATGACGATGATTTTTTGCTTATTTATTACTCCGAGGGAGGGTGAGACTTTGTTTGCCAGAACATAATACAGGTAATCTAGAGGTATACAAATAAAGGTTGAAAATTTAGATGCTTCCTCTTAAGCCCAGTAATTGCATTTACTAAAAACGGAGACCAAAATAATCCCCCCTGTATCATTGACAAGGTTATGTGATGGTTGACAAAGCCAATACTAACAGTAACTCGACTTTATTTTACATTATGTATGTTGAGTTTTATTGCGTTTTACTCTGTTAATGAAGTGCCTGCCGGAAAGGATTAATAAGAAGATTGTACATGGTAATTTTGAAAAAAAATAATATTGTTTCTAAAAATGGTGGCTCGGAGCGCTTCTCGCGCTTCAACAGTTTAGGATTAAAAGCAAATATAAGGAACTTCAAAAACGGAAATAGATCTCGCGCGCACATTGGATTAGTATAGGGCTTATAGAAAGGATATATGCTAATGCTTAAATACTATTTCTTATGTAATTACTGGCTCATCAGCTGTAGTAGCGTAGACTGCTGTGTCTAGTGTTGCTGTTTAGCTACTGGGGCGTTGGAGCGCCAGCACTCTTTAGCTGTAGGGAGTCTTGGGTTGGGTTAGGCGCCATGTCTATGATTGTAAGTTGCTGTTTTTAAAAAAAAATTGACTCCTAAATTACTATTGCTCACCTGCCATTGTGGCCATCCCTTGCATCAGCAAAACTTTGCTCATAGGATATAGAATAAGCAAATCATTTCCATGTTGATTTTAAAAACATTACGGACGAAGATTTCAGAAGCTTATGGCTGACGGTGAGGATTTACAGTACGGCAAAAATTGAACTTCAAAAGGGACGTGGAGAAAGGGACGTTTACTTCATGACAGGTAGACATGAAGCATATTATTATACAGAAACATTGATATAAGCATCCAACACACGATCAGTAAAACCAAAATAGGGTAAAAAATTGGTTTTCTGATTTAGCCGTCCTGGACTGAAAATGACTGCTTGCAATTCTCTTACCGGCTCGGTTAATATGATCTCGCTCGTCTTCCACCCCCACCACACGGATTCACTCGTTAAGATTAGCGGATATTGATCGCTGACCCAGAGCAGTAGTCTGCTTCAGCACGATACAGAGTTTAGGTGAGTCTGCCTCAGATGGTAAATGCGTAGTGGAGATTTCTGTCACCGCTACCTTCCTGTGTACTCACATTTTTTGCAAGTGAGTTGACCATTCTGGTTCTGAATTTTTTTTCTGTTTTTTTTTTTTTTTTTTTTTTTGCTGTCCTTCCTCTGCGCCAACACTCAGAGGCTGTGTGCACTCCACACCTGCTCACTCCGCTCCGACACCCCATCCACTCAGCTACAGCCTGCCGGGACGGCCTCCGCCGCACCCCGGCAACATGCAATCCACAGGGAAGCATGTCACTATGTATAGTCGTCATGAGACTACCCACCGGAGGAGCATCTGAACTGCTGCTCCTGTGTCACTGTTCCGGTGGTGATTCAGTTAGTGGCGCCTGTTCTGATCTTACATACGCAGGACACCACCTACTTTAGCCCCCTAATGACTACAAATAATTGCTTATAGTCGCGGTAGCCGTCATGAGTGAGCTCTCCCTCTGGAGGGCGCCACCACGTACGTCTTACCAACGACGCCCCATGGTATCGCACCGATTCCGGTGACCCCGTCGGAAGCAAAACAAGGCCACAGACCGTGGGGGAGGTCATCAAATTTGAGGTCAACATGAGTGCTGGGCTCCACATGAAGGCCCACTGAATTTGAGACATTTTTTTTAATGTGATCAATGGGGAATGAGGATGATTAAGATCGTTGCTATGGATTTCCATGTTCAGTCATGAGACTACATGACCGGGGTACACTCTACGCTTCATTTCATAATCAACCTCATCCAACCCCCCAGGTCCCAACCAGGCCCGAGAGATTACAGGCTCCAGCCAGTCGTTGGTCAGGGTAATTTGAGGCAACACTCTCAGAAATCGCATCCATTAGGGATGAAACTCGACGGTGTGGTCCCAGTCGTCACAACTGACGTCCGCAGCAAAACGCACACTCTGCTTTGGAGCCCGGTCGTGGGACAGACAAAAACCCAAATGCCTCTGATGGGTAGTTCGACCCAATGACCTCCCAGCCGGATGTCCGTGACGCTAGTTTCTGAAAATTTTGTTTACCGGAAAAGAGTGACAGAATTTCCTACTGCGCATGTGCTAGCCTCATTATCATGATGAAATCGAACAACATTATGTGAGTGAGCATTGTGCTAACCTTAGTGAATACAATTTCTCTTGATGAAATCGAAACACTAACATTTGTGAGTGCTATGTGCTAATATAAATTTGGGATAATTAAATCGAGTTTGAATAGAATTATAGACTGAATGGACTACAGAATCTTACAAAAGAAGGGAGCAAAACAGGGGCGCCAGATAGACCAGATATTACTCGAAAACTATCTTCGTTAAAAAAAATTAAATTGGGCTCTGATTTCAATCACAGACTCGACTGAAGGCATTAGCGCCGGCGTCGCGTTACGATAGAGGCGTGTCAGGTAAGTTATTGATTTTTCCCTATCCACAGCTCAGCATGTGCGGCGCTTGCAGTGCACGTGTTGTGAAGAGAAAGAGGAGAGAGGCAGCAGAGAGGGAGAGGGAGGCGGAGAACAGACAGTGAGACAAAGATGAGGGGGAGAGAGTGATGCTGCGGATTAATATTTTTTTTTTAATTTATAATTTTATCTGGTTTAAAATGAAGCCCGAAGAAGTTTTAAAAAGCTTAATAATATACTTTACAGTTGAATTGGAAGGCCGACTTAGAAACGAGTTACAGGAGAGTTTCGAAACATCAATAAACCCATACACCAAAAAACACCACCTACAAACACCCCCCCACCTCTAATCCTCCTTCCCCCACCCCTTATAACATCCCTAAAATTTCCCCCCCACCTTCATACCACCTTTAAATCCCAAAACTATTCAAAAAATGTCCCATCACTCATTTACATCATTCAGATATCTACCCCACCCCCCATTCATTCTTATCAATACCTACATTCAAATCATCACACTTTTAACCTATTATGAAAAGACTATAGTGATAACCATCCTGTAACAATTTACCCAATAATTTTATTTTTATTTATTATAGAATTTTAAAACTGGCTGCCGAAATCAGAGCAACTCGCATTATTAACGCCTATGTTACTTAACACTATTTGCCCGAACAAGAAGTGTTTTATAAACATTGAGTTTAGTGAATTTGGGTTTTGACGTAAATGATGTAGACAATATAATAAGATCTGTGATACTTATTTATTAGGAAGCATGAAAGTGATGAACCATTATCTGTATATGTGATTAGAAAAAGCTAACTATTAGCGGGTGTTATTGTAAGGTTAAGTGTCTTGAAGTGTTGCAACCTGTTTGGGTGAGAATCAAAAGCCTGTTTTACTTACTTTTATTAGTTACATTTTTTTTTTTTAAATTATGTTAAATGATTTTGATGTTAAAAAATGACACTTACACATACGCGTCTGAGTTTGAAAAACTGCCAGCAGTGCACTGGTGAAAGGTTGTGACAAACAAATTATTCATTATAATGTTTTGCGAAGTAGAACATGGAAACTTCATTATCCCCACAAATTTCATGAAAGCGTAGCGCATGCTTTCTCTAAAATCACTGAGTCTTACCATAAGATGGAGCCGCCAGTAAATGTGTTGTTGGCCCGTTATGATTGAATATATAAACACACCTTGACACGTTGGCATGGAGTCTGGGATTTCAACTCAACAGAAAGAAGTTATTAGCTATTGCGACCTTTAAATTCCGAATGGGCCTGATACATGCTTAACGCAGTTTAAACATGCAAGTGAAGAAGACAAAATTGGCGCCGGATCTGGCACGCACACTTGTTGCTCTAGCGCTACGGTCCTTGAAATTAAATTGAGACAATAAAATAAGTCTATCCTTTAGTTGGCATTTCTTACCTTACTGCTCTCCCTAAGAGTTAGTTTTAAATACGAAGCAGTCTTAAAATAAAATAAATTCTGAACAACAGGGTTTTATGTGGTGTGGTTTTGCTCATCTTTATATTCCCTGTTAAAAAGAACGCAGACTGGAGGTTCATAATTATGAAACATATAAGCAAGAGCTCAAACTTTGTTAACATTACCTTTTCAGTATGTTTAGAAAGTATATCTCAGTTTGATAGAGCAAAACAAAAACCATTCACTGTTATCGTATTTAAACACTTGGTCTGTAGAACGCCGTTATTGTACCTCTCAAGGGTTTATACCAATGCTACCACTTTAGGCGATCGCCTTAAAAACCATGTAGACTTGATCCTGTTTGAAGATAGTAACAAAGAAGTCATGATGTATAATTAGATCAATAAGCAGGACTTAGGGCTTTTACTACAAAAGGACAATTTTAACACAAGGGCTTGGTAGAAGTTGTTGGTCAGAAGCCCTACTATGAAGCAGCTGATAGCCTTTCCATAGACATCATTGGAAAAGTTTTGTAGACTGTGAAACAATCTCATCTACACCTAAAAACAGCGGTCTAAAGTTAGTTTTAAAAATATACACAAAATGCAATGTGCTCGTACGTGGTTTTATTGCTGTATTTGAATCGCTCTTGCCGCAGATCTACAGCCTCCACCCGTACTACAGCCCACACCAAGAAACAAATAACAACCTTATTAAAAAAACCCACAATCAGATCTGTTCTTATGCGTTTATTGTTGTCTAGGTAGACCAGTAACACACGACACCGAGATTTTAAAGAGGGCACACATACGGAAGCTAGTAGATTTTTAGAGCAGATGAAAACAACTCGCAATAATTTTATCTATTGAACTCTAAACTTTCAGGCATTGTGAGACTCCTTGAGACACAAGAACGTTATAACTCATCTACGCACGTTGGATTTGCGGCTTTGAGCTAAAGCCTAACAGTAATGTACGCGACTGTAAGTCGCTTCCATTGATCACATAACTGGAAAGTGCAGAGGGGGCCTGCACACAACAATTGTATAATTCATGTATATACTTGCTTCTCGTTGGACCACCCCCAAAATATGGTAAAATGCCATCTTCTTTCATAGCCTACGGGGCTACGATTCTCATTTATCAATGCATAGCAGTGACTTCTGAATATAAGAGGGTTTCATGCATGTGAACAGTATTCAGATAGTACATGACTTTTCTAATCTTGATTGTTTATCCTTTTAAGACTCATGCCCAAAATCTGATGGTAGTTTAGAGATATTAGAGGGGCATCTCTAATAGACTGTACAATCACTAAACTTTACTTTGATCCATCTTTTGTGCGTATAAGGAGTTATCCTTTAGATACATGAACTCGTGGGGACTGGTTGAGAAGACTCTCTTCCTCCTAATGGGCTTTCTTTTCTAGTTCGTAGAGTGCAAAGACATAATGACTCTGAATTTGAATACGATCGATAGCCTGGACAGGAATTACTCTGTGTATACATATGGGCGATTATCACGATAATATTTATCGGCTGAACGTGTGTTTATTGGCAGTCGTCTTTCAGAATTACGTTCTAACATGCTGGAAACATTTACTACTTAGGACTCGTCACATTGACTTCTCTGCACCTGGTTTTCTTGGGACACTTTACGTAAAGTAATACAAACATCCAGTTTGTCTTTATTATCGAGCTACCCACACTCCAGATGATTGAAGACGGGCTGGTGGGGTGGATTTTTTTCGCAATGGCCTCACTTCCTTTCTGACAAAGCTATTCAACAATTATTTTGGCGTCTTGGACCCAACTAAACATCATAACTATCTAATGTTATTAGGACGCCAACCATATCTGCCTTTGGGTGGGCCATGAGTCAACCGCTTCCATTAAGTAAATTTAATATGTTTATTGGGACCACTCACAGATGTTAACACCGTGTTTAGGGTATGTTTGTCTCACTGCTTACTGCCTGATAATCCCAGCAAGGACTAATCTTGGAAAGTAGACTTAGAATTCCTAAAGAATTACAACGATACTCCACAACGATTAACCCCCTAGCCGCAGAAAGATTAAAGATGAGTCCTTTTTGATCCTCCTATTATTGTTCCTAATCTTATACTAGGAAAAAACTAATTATGTGTGTCATTACAGAATGTTACAGTTTTTACCTAGACACGGACTGAACTTACAGCTGTTCATAGAATAATTATCTGTGATCAAGAGCCATTTATGAGGCATTCATCATAGAATTATGATCATTAGAACCCAAGCCAACTGATGGCTTCTGAAAAAGACTTTTTTAAACTGATGAACAAACAGTTGTTTTGGTTTTAATAACACATTGGAAAATCCACACAAACGTAATGATGTGAATTTAGTTACAAAAGAAAACCAAGCAATTAATGTTTGCATCTAAACCCTAACTATTCAGACTTTAGAAGATTTATCGTCAGCCTGGTTGGCATTATGATGCAAGAAAAAGGATGTTAGTTGGACAAGCCGGTGTTTATTGTCCTTTCGTTTTAGAGTTGTTCGATGTTAATTGTGTAGAATTTCTGTATGATACTTTAAACCGTTGGTACCCCAGATGCAAGAGTCCTTTTCTCAGACACTGGCTATTTTTTCTTGACGTCCCCTCAGAAGAATTCTATAAGATTTTAGTAACGAGGTAGCTTAAAGGAGTTGATGGGTGGTACGAAACATGTGACTATACTAAAGTTTCGCCTTTTATTTCAACTGTGAAACTAAAGTCTCGTGATGGGTAAAGATGATGGATGGAACATAAATGGGTCAGTTTAATAAGAAATATGTGTCTGGTTTTGCGCGGTCTAATGTGTCCTATAGCGTTGCCAGTCAGTCGTACTGTATTGAATAAAAAGATTAAGGCCATAAGTAAAGAAGTTGTCAAAATACAATTTTTCTCACGACAACTACAAGCAAGCTCTCTCTTTGATAACATGCGCTCTTTCATTTCCCTACAATTTTATAATATACGCTTCTACTCTTCATCAAAGTAAACACTAACTGATATCGTTACAGAAATCACTAGCCTCTAACTAATAACATAAAGAACTTACGCGCACAGTCCTGAGTTTTCTTATGCTTGCTAGGGCATGCGAAGAACTTTAAAAGATTTACTTGAATAACTTGACCTGTACTTAACTTAAGACTGTAAACTAGTACCTTATGTAATCGCTAACCTAACTAGTACTTATTAAGAAACTAACTAATTATCTCTTAAAATAACTTTTTTTTTGGTACCTTAACTTGTATTACTTGCACTAAACTAAAAAGTACTTTCGTTAACTACTACACTTGTACTTTATTATAGTTTTTCTCTCAAGCGCGCCACTTTATCTAGTTCTGAACGTGTTCTTTATTTATTTCATTTAAAAACTATTACATTGAAATTTGGGTCTCCAACAGGATGGTTGCACTTTTCTTTGCAGATGAGGTTCTTCTTACTTTTACTGGTTTTGTGGGGTTTTGTAACCTTTGCTGCTAAAGTATGGCGTTAGACTTTTGTATGCTAAAAAAACTCCCCCCACCAAACAATCAACACGGCCAAATACTTTATAATAAATATTATCGTAGTGTTTGTGATTGTAGTTGTTGTTAGTTAATTGGGGCGCGGGGGATGACGGCGATGTGTATTACGATCTAATCACTCCTCGTTTTGTTTTGTTGATTGGTTTGCTTTTCTCAGTCTGTTCCATTCAGCTCGTTTAAGGCCCCAGCCTTACACGTCCAGTTTTTTTAGCCTTTGTTACTATTACTCACGTGCGGTACATTCACTTGTGGTTACATTCTGCTCCCTGCGGAAGTCCTGAGTAGGGGTCCTGCGATTGTACTGCTGGCGTCTTCTTCTCCTTATGCGGCTCATTTTTTTTATTGCGATTTAAATTTTATATGATCAAAATTTAATTGATTAAAAGTAATTAATCCCATGAAGAATTTGATGAATAATGGACTATAACATCTCGTCCCAAATCTGTAAATACATGTAACAATGCAAGAGTTCTCTAGGGACTGTTTAACCCGGGTCCTTGTGTAGTTCCGTTTATTTTAAATATTTCTTCTGAATCAAACTCCGGCCCCCGACATCTTACATTATAAATTAGCATATTAAACTAATTATTTGTCTGACCACATGATCTAACCTTTTGCGGACCCTAGCTGTGCTTCGTACCTTCGTAGTAATTTTCAACGTCTGAAGTAGACCAGGTGAGGGATTGTTTCAATACTTTGTTCAAGTGCCTAAATTCTGTTTAAGATTTTTCCACACGCAGCTAGAAGTATAATCTTTCTGTATGGCAGTGGTCTACGGAGTATCTAGTCTGCCTGATCCTACAATTTAATAGTTCGTCACAACTCAATTTTTGTAAACAATAAAAAAATTTTTATAATAACTTTTAAAACCATGAGTTAAAGCTGGTTAATTTTGCAGTGCCTATCGTGGTGTTATAGTCTATTAAACCCTTGCAAAATGTTTGTTAGGAATACAACCGACCCTCCAAATGGGAGGGGGAATGTTAGTAGGATTCAGCCAAAACTAGTTGCAACCTTATTTTAGACTTTAACAACATAATGATTTTTTGATTAAAAAGCTCATATGACAGCTCTTAGGATTATGACTTTTTATTATTTTTTTAGCGCGTGGCCCTCTCCCAAAAGATTGATGCGCGCAAAATAAGATTATCAATTACGTTTTACAATTCTGCTGTTGTATAATGTTAATTAGCGGCTCAGGCCTTCGTATGGCTTATAGCGTGTTAGCAAAAAAACATGTTAGAATGTAGACGGTGATCTGAAGGTTAGACATTGAGGATGTTGTTTAAGGTCTATAGTTGTAATTACTGCAGGATTGCGTCAAAAGACTTTCTTGTTACAAGGGGGATTATCCAGAAAATATTGATTTCATCAGAAAGATTAATTCATCAAGAAAATAATGTATAAAAAGATGGCGGGAGTAGTTCATGATGGTTGGAGGAGCTATTGTTAGATGCCTTGGCCTTCTCTGGAAGCCAATTAGTGCTTAGTAAATTGCGGTCGACGAAGAGAGAGAACGCCATATCAAAAAGCTAATTAGAGATTCTAGATGAGCAAGAAGACGCTTACGACGAAAGACGACTTGCTTCACTTAGACTTTATTAATAAAAAGGTAAGAGAACTGGGGCTTGCACAGCACACATTTCAGACGTTCGTTATAGGACAATGAATGGAGTATTAATTCGTGCACGCGAACGAAGTTTCTAACTACGCCACCCGCCAGAACTGTACTGCCTATTTAAGAACCCATACTCAGAACAGAAATTAGCCAGAAATTGGTTTTATTGTGGGTGCTTTGTCAGCAATCTTTATTTCTTGCTCTACCATATCTAAAAATTAATTAAAATACAATTAAAATTCAGTCCTTTCTTATGGACAATTAACGAAGTACAATTTATATTATTCTCCTAAAGGTTATTGGTACGCTAAGGACTGCTATTTGAAAAACTGAGTATAAGCCGCTAGAGTGTCTGTTTTAAGATGCGTAAAGACGGCTTCATAAACAGCTCAATTGGCCAAATTTATCTGCCATGCCCCCCAAAAGAATAATAAGGCCTAAATTTGTTATTCTCTGTTCCTAATGACACCCACCAGTTGGACTTGCTGTATCTTCCACATGACAAAAGTTAGATGAAAAAAGTTTAAGTATGCTTGACAGTTGTTGTCATGGCTTCAAGATACAAAGCCGCGAGAGCTCTGAGCCTTTAACGGATAAAAGTTCAACTGCTGTGGCTGTGCTTTACCAAACATTTATACATGCGAACCCAGGCCCATTAATGTAACCTAGGATGTTTCGAGTTTGATGATGGAAATGTGTTTAAAGGTTCTGTAAACAGCTGTTTTTAAAACATCATGTGACAGTTTAAGTGAGGGATCCAGGCAACCATCGATCACAATGCCCTAGTAGTAATACTTTAATAAGAATTCTAGCTGAACGACTGTTTACCTATCATTATAAAAGGATATTTATGGACTGATCGGTAATCACAGAATGGGTTAAGAGATTGACCAGCAAGTCTTACGCGCCCCTTGAACAATGAAGAATTTAAAAGCAACAGGGTTGAAAATCAGGTAATCGCACTCGCACTAAATTAAAAAAATAGCATTACTGATGATGTGCAGAGGACTCATAAACTCTTGACGTTTGGACTAAAAGTAAGATAAATTGTAATGTCTCCTGAGAAGAGGCAATGAAGGTGATGTTAGGATTAAAGCCAAAGATCCTATTTGGAGCGTTGAGTATATGAAGTTGAAAGAATTATGAAAACATCCCCTCCTGGGTATTATGTAAGATAGACTCTTCTTCTAAATAACCGGCCCCAAAAGATCGTTTGTTCGCCAAGAGCTGCAAGTTGTCCGCCAAACTCCGTGAGTTAAAAAATAGTATTTATTTTTTGCTAAACTTATTTTTTTGGTAATAACTTAGATTTTTTATATTTGAGGGAGAGATGACGAGATGTAAATATCTTGTTCACGATCAACCCTATCTGATTTGCACGCAAGCCCACCATTTTTAATGTTACTACCTTTGACGTCACGTCGTTTTAGTGGTTATTTTTTGTTGTGTTAAATTTTGTTTTTAAAAACATAAGGTGTTTTAATTTTGGCCCAATAACTGATTATGAGAAAGGACGTGATGGTGTGAATGTGGGGTTTTCGTGTCAAAAGAACATGGGTGAGCTTTGAAATAGAGATTTATTTCTCTACCTTCAGCTGTTGAGAGTGCTTAGGGTCACGGACGGCAATGGCCAGCAATGATTAAAGGGAGTCCAACAAAATGTCGGCTAA
>CM031623.1:58929831-58932331 GCA_018398815.1 Conus ventricosus | reverse complement strand
GCGTAAACAACCAATTCCGTATGTACACACTCCTGAAAGGAAATCGTTGGTCCCAGTTGCCGACACGGGACACACCTCCCCATCCTTCTACCCAAGCGCGTGAAACACTCCTCACGTCACGCCACCACCACCATCACGACCACCACCACCACCCACCCCTACCCCCCCCCCCCACACACACACACAAAAGAGAGAGAGAGAGAGAGAGAGAGAGAGAGAGACAGACAGACAGACAGACGGACAGACCCGTCAGGCACACAGAGGACAGACAGACAGTCGGACAGAGACGGCTCAGAGAGAGATAGAGGAGAGAGTGGGATGTTGTGTGTGTGTGTGTGTGTGTGTGTGTGTGTGTGTGTGTGGTGGGGGGGGGGGAGACATACAGACAGATCGTGCACGGCTTACAAGTAGAGAGAAAACGACAGGAAGAGAGACACTGAGTCAGACGGACAGACAGGCAAACAGGCACACACACTCTCATACAAACAGAGACAGATAGAAAGAGAGTGCGCGCGCGCGCGAAGAGAGAGAGAGAGAGAGAGAGAGAGAGAGAGAGAGAGGGGGGGGAGAGAAAGAGTTAACGGAATCAAAAGCTCTCTCGAAATTGATCGAAATTGATAATCCTGGTGAGCCATTCACCTCAAAATAATGAATTAAATCGTATATTGTTCGTAAACTACCGTCTGTGTATATACGCTCGCGCTTTTCCGTTTAAAAGACACCTTTTTCTCACATCGTATAGACATAATTTCCAAAACCAGTCCACACTCATCCAAGGTCAACGATATTCAAAAATAGATATAAGTTTGGTAAAACAGAACATTTGGCAGTCGGGGAAAAAAGCGACAAAAAATCCAAAAAACAAAACAAACAAACAAAAAAACAAAACAAACAAAATATAAACAAAGGCTAAAACGAAACCAAGGGTAGACATGAAACAAAAGCCATTAAACTCAAGCTAAACGAAAAGATGAGAATGCTCCGTTCCACTTTTCTGAAAGCGAAAAATATTGCCTGATTTAAACTTCTTAAGCTTATTCCGTTGCTTGAGAGTATGTCGTCGTCTCATCCGTTTAAAAAAAAACAACCCCACGGTAGCCCCCTCCCCGCCCCCTCACTCCCCACCTCCGTTCTCATCCGTTAAAAAATACACGCTTAAGCCCCAGCCCCCCCTCCCCGCCCCCCCCCCCCCCCCCCCCCCCACGCCCCCCCCACCCCACCCCCCCCACCCGGCGTAATCCGTCCAACCCCCCCCCCCAGACCCTCTCTCCTCTCTTACCTTCTGTCGTTGACTCTCTCCAGTCTGTCTTACCTTCTGTCGTTTAATCCGATGTCAGCCCAGATACAACTTTGGACAACAACTGCGAAAGCCGACCCTCCCCTCGCCATATCCGCAACAGGTGCAGATGACTCAAATCAAACCACTTTGCCTACCCCTGGATGGTTCTCATTAGGTTAGGGTCGGTTGGTTTAGGGTTAAACCCTTCTAACAGGGCGAACGATAAGTGTCCAAACTGTGTTTGAGAAGACTTCGAACAAGTTTGCATCTGAACCACACAACACATGTTCTGAAACCGTGTGACATCTGAACCACACAATCACATGTTCGGGAACCGTGTTTCGAGAGGTTCGCAAAGTGTGTTTGCGAACAGTTTTTTGGTTCTCCAAGCCGTGTTCTGGGAACTTGTATGTTTCTCCAGTTTGATTGGTGAACTCTTTTGCGATAAAGATTCATTTCTGTCTTTCTATTGCAGCAAAATGGCTGACACTACGCCGATCAGTTTAAATGAATCAGACACAAGTCTGCTAAATCTTACACAAGGGAATGATAGGCGCCGCACTCATGTCGCTGAAGAACATAACGCAACGCTGCCTTTCTCTCTCTGCCCACCTGAATCTTTCTCCAAGTCCTCTAACAGTCCATTTACTACAAAAATCGCAGTAAAATCTTCGACATTGTTGCAATAGGTAGCCATTTTGTTTGGCCTGCAAAACCAGGCCGACCCGTGGCGAAGGCGGCACAAGCCCCTGACACTACGGCCGAGGCTCAAAAATCAGTTTGATGTCGAAGCCCCCCTCCCCCCCCCCCCCCCCCCCCCCCCCCCCCCCCCCCCCAGGTAGGGGCATATTAGATATTAAGCTGATAACCGCCGTGGCAAAGTGGCTAGCGTCGCGGACTCCCTGCTGGAAATCGCGGGTTCGATTCACATCCGAGTCTAGTCATGTTAGATTTTTCTGCCCCGACCGGCTCCTACCCAGAGTTGAGTTTGCTACGGGCTCAGTTGGGAAGACCGGGACCACACAGTCGAGTTTCATCCACTTAATGGATGCGTCTCTGAGAGTGTTGCTCAAATTTCCTGACCAACACTGTAGGTGTCTGTATCTCTCGGGTCTGGTTGACGCTGGGATATATTATGAAAGGAAGCGTAGAGTACAGCCCTGTCATGTAGTCTCAGACCGGAATGGAAATCCGCAGCATCATCTTAATCATCCTCAATCT
>CM031623.1:58889831-58917331 GCA_018398815.1 Conus ventricosus | reverse complement strand
TTGTTTAATCCTGTGTTTTTCCTGATTATTTTCAATAACATCATTTTCACGCATACATTCATCAAATGCGTCTCTGTCTTTCATGTGAAATAAAACTACAGTCTTTAACTGTTCTCTAAAGTCTTTTAAAACCGAGTTATATTTCTGACATAAAATCCACACACTTATCCCAGCATGTCTTCCACTGAAAGCTAGTTTCGACAAAGCGTTTCTTTTTTTAACTCTGTCTCTTTCTGCCGAACAGTCATCTATAATAAATAGTGTCTGCGTTCCCTTAAAAAATTTATAAAAGTATTCTAAACACTCACTTAGCTTATTGCTAGGATCAACTAAATATATGTCATCATCTGTCCATATAAACCTTCTATCATAATATGCTTTGTTAAATTCAAGCGTTGGACAGAAAATTACAATATAATCAAAATTATAGCGATAAACTGTTTGTAATAGGTCGAGGACAAATATTGTTTTCCCACAACCAGTTTGTCCACAAATTAATGAACAATGAGGGGTTTTTGTCATAAAGTTTAACTGCCCCATAGTTTTATAACAGAATTTAAAATATTTTTTTTTTTTTTTCGCTTCCGAAAATGTTGAAAAAAAACCATGAAAAATTTTTAGAAAACAACGGAAAATTTTTTATTTGATAAATTGATTTTTTCGGGTTTTAGGATTAAAACAAGTGGGGAAAACAGCCCTTTTTTTTTAACAAAGTTTTTCCCGCTTTGCCTTTTAAAAAGGGTATAAAAAAAAAACCCCCCCCCTTTTTTTTAAAAAAAATTTTCAAAACTTTAAAGCCCCTTTTATTTGGGAGAAAAGGTTTTTGTAGAAGATTTTTAAAACGACTCTTTGGAATGTCTTTTTTTTTAAATTTTTTAATTTTCCCAATTTTTCTAGCTTACAGAAGGGGCCCCCTTTTTAATCTTTTTGAAACTTTTTGACGGAAAAAAAATTTTTTGGGGTTTGAATTCTTTTTTTTTTTTTTTTTTAAAAAAAAAAAAATTTTGGGTCAAAGTTTTTTTCCCATTTTTTTTTTAAAAACATTATTTGTTTAATTCCACTGAGTTTAGGAAAGTGTAAAACCTCCGATTTTCCCCTTTTTGTTTAAACCCCTTTTGGCCTTTTACTTTGTTAAATCCGAGTTAAGGTTTTTAATTTCAAGGTTTTTTTGGGGAAGAATTGGTTTTGGCCCCCGATTTTTTGTCTTTTTTTTTCCAAAACAAGTATTAAATTTTTTTTTTGGGTTTTTATTTAAAATGCCCAAAAAATTCTTTTCGGTTTTTTTTTAAAAAATTTTTTAAATTCAAAATAGTTTTGGGGGAAAGAGTTTTTAAAACTTTGGGGCCCCAAATTAAGTTTTGGGCTATACCCAAAAAGGGGAAAGGCTTAAAAAAATTTGGGCATTTTTCAAAGTTTTTTTGGCTAAAAAAAATTAAAAATTTGTGCGTTGCCCTAAAATTATCCCTTTTTAAAATAGAATTATTTTTTTTCACAAAAAAAATTTTTTGTTTTGTTTGAAAAAGTAATGCAAACCACCCTTTTTGGGGCCCAAAATAAAAAAAATTTGTTAACCCCCCTTAAGTTTTTCTTTAATTTTTTAAATTTTTATTTTCTTTGAAATTTCCCCGGTTTAAAAAATATTTCATAAAAATTTTTTCCGAAAAGTTTAAATACTTTTTAAAAAAATTTATTTTTTTTTTAAAAAATTTTTTAAAAAAAAAAAAATTCGTTTTATAATAAAAATTTATTTGGGCCCCATTTCTTAAAAATTATCAAGCATTGGTTTTTAAAAGGGTTTAAGAAAAAATTTGGAAAAAATATTTAACCCCTCCTTTTTGGGGGTTTCACCCAAAAGGGAGGTTTAGTAACTGCATTTTAAAAAACCGAAATTTTTTTTTTTTCTAACCCGGGGGGAGTTTTTATTTTTAAATACCAAAATTTGGTATCATTTTTTTTCACTTTTTTTAAATTTAAACATTTTACTTTTTGGGGGGCCCTTTAAAAAAAATTTTTAAAATTTTTAATTTAAAAATAAAGGTTTGAAAATTTTAGAACAAAAATGTTAAGACCTTTAGAAAATTTGGATTTAAAGGGGCACCCTTTTTTTTTAAAAAATTTAAAGCGGATCCTTTAAATTTTTTTTTTCCAACGGGTTAGGGGGAAAAGGATAAAACGGGAAAAAAAAAATTTTTTTAAATTCGGGCCAAAGAGGGGGGGAAAAACAAAAAAAAACCTTATTTAACTTGGGGTTTTGGGTTTGGAAAACGAACAAAACCCCTTTAGGTTTGAGACAAAAAAAATTTAGCAAAAGAGGCCCCCTTTTTTTTTTTCCCTTTCAAAAAAGGGGACCAAAATTTTTTAAAATTGGGTTTAAAAAGTTTTTGTTTTGGCATGGTTTTTAAAATTTTTTATTTTTCCAAACCTTTAAATTAAATAAAATTTGAAAGGGGGGTAAAAGAAGGTCAAAAAGACAAATTCGGCCGAAATTAAAAATAAAAAAAGGGAAAAACCCCCTTTTAAGGGGGGTTTAAACCCCCAAAATGTTGGTAGAAAAAAGGCCCCTTAATAAAAAAAGATTTTGTTTAAGGAAATTTAGGTTTTTTTTTAGTCCCCCTTTAAAGGATTTAATGAAAAAGGGGAAAACCCAATTTTTTTTTTTAAATTTTTTGGGGAAAAAACCCAACGATATCCAAAAAAGGCAAAAAGTCATTTTTTCGGCATTTTTTAAAAAAAATCCAAAATGTAAGGTTTTTTTACAATTTTGGGGGGGGTGAGGGGATTAATAATTTTGGAAAACCCCCCTTAATAAAAAGGGTTTTTAATTAAATTCCAAAGGCCTTTGTTTTTTTTGGGGGACCTTTTTAAAAACATGTTTTTTTCTTTTTTTTGTTTTTAAATAAAATTCTTTGGTATTTTCTTATTGAACTTGGGAAAGGTTGGAGTAGCCCCTTTTAGTTTGGGTTTTTTTTTTTTTAAATTTTTTGGTTTTGATTTTTTCTTTTTTAAACCGGGCCTTTGGGGGGTTTCCCCCCCAAGTTTTTTTTTTTTTTTTAAAAACCCTTTTTTTTT
Source organism: Conus ventricosus (assembly GCA_018398815.1). Taxonomy (NCBI): domain Eukaryota; kingdom Metazoa; phylum Mollusca; class Gastropoda; order Neogastropoda; family Conidae; genus Conus; species Conus ventricosus. The sequence continues at coordinate 58,914,262 of CM031623.1, read as the reverse complement.
CCCCCAGCTTTAAAAATTTTTTTTTTTTTTTTTGCCAAAAAAAAAAAATTAATTTTTGGGGGGGTTTAGGGGAAATTTAATTTTTTTTGGTTTTTTCTGAAAAAACTTTTTTTTTTTTTTTTTTTTTTCCCTTTGGAAAAAAAAACAGGGGATTTTTTTTTTTTGGGGGTTTTTTAAAATTTAAAAATGCCCCTTTCATTTTTGGTTTAAAATAAGGGATTTTTTCCCCCTTTTTTTTTAAAAGAGCATTAAAACTTTGGGGTCTGCGAAGGAAAAAATGCCCCCCCGGCCCTTTTACATTTCAAAGGGCCCCAAATTTTCAAAAAATTTAAAGGGGGGGTTTTTAAAATTTTGAAAAATGCCCCACCCCTTTTTCTGTTAATTCACCCCGTATTGGAGCGTTGGGGCGTATCAAAGGAGCGTTTTCCCCTTGTCTCCGGTCGTAACAATTAAATTATCTTCAAGCCCGCCATTTTTTAAAAAAAAATTTTTTTTTATTTTTTTTATAAAATGTCACAAGATATGGCTCGTTCTTGACCCCTATAGAAATGAAAAAAGCCCGTGACGTGAAGGGAAAAAAAACGGAATTACTGTTTCCCAAATTTAAACCTTTATTTGATGCGGAAAAATTCTTACTGTTAGATTTCCGACCCAGGAAAACGGTGAAAATGATTGTGCCGGTTGCCCCTTATTTCAAAATAGTTTTCCCCCCAGAAAAGTCCAAAAAGGAAATTGTCCAGAAAAACTGGAGGGCAATCGTTAAGAAAATTTCTGTAAAAATTGAGGGGCAAAAAAAGTTTTTCTTTAATTAAAGCAGACATATTTTTAACCCATTTGTCTATGGCTAACCGAGAAGAAAGGGTGCTTACGTTTAAGGTAGTAATGTGATGCTAAAACATAGATAGGGCCGCAGATGTTAAAGAAAAAAAAAACATGAGCTGTAGTTTGGTTTGGAAAACGCTTTTCATCCCTGATTTTTAGTGTTAAAAGCAGCCCCATATTTCAAGGGGCATTAAAAGCAGATTTCATATGAAAAACTTTTAATGAAAACAAAAGCGTTATCGTCAAAAAGACAAAAAGCAAAATACAGCATTTTGACATCTCGTTTTGATTTTTTCGTTGTTTGCAAAACCCAAAATTTTGCAAGGTTGATTGGCAAAAATATCAGTCAAAATTAGATTTTTAGAAAGGTGATTCATATACAAAACTATCCCGAAGCAAAGGGCCCACGTTATATGGATTTTTGTTTTAGTGTGCAGCAAAACGCTTAAAAGGGATTTTTTTGCTGTGCGAAGATGAAGGACCATTCGAAGAGGAAGTGAAAAGTTTATTAAACCCAAAAAAAAAAAAGTGCAATGTACAATTGGGGCAGCCTAACCAAAACTACGCTAGCGGGGGTTTTTAAAACCCTTTTCATCATTTTGATGAAAAAAAGAAAATTGTTGGGGGGTGGGAGGTGTAAAATCCAAAAAGTAGGGCCCTTTTGTCTAAAAAAACTGCACCTTCACAATTTAGACTCGTGATTATTTAAAACGAAATAGGTTTGGGGGGTTTACTAAGGTCAACAGAGGATATCAAATTGCTGGAAGCGGGGGGGAAACTGTTAGAGAGTAATAAATTCAAAATTTTAAAAAAAAAGATGGGGGATAAACCCCCTTTAAGCACATTTGTTTTTAAAAATGTGGCGGAATATTTGAGAAACGTTAGATGAACCCCCAGTATATTAATTTTTTTTTATTTTTTTTAAAAAAAAAATGTCTATTCAATTATCCAAAAGTATAAAGAAGAGATAGTAGGGCTTGCTGGTTTTGAAGGCAACACGACTCTAAGGCGTCCTGCTGCTGTAGAAACCCCTGAAGTAAAAACCTTTAGATTAACAACATTACACAAAAGCAACAAAAAAAAGAGCGGACCTTTTAAAATACGCCCCAAACAAAAGAAGGTATTCTGTGCCCTTTTTTACTGTTACATATGTTAAATACTGGAGCATCGTATAATGCTGTATCGGAGGGGCGAGGTTTGGTCTTTGAAAGGGCTAGGTGCACCCCTTTGGGTTTACCCCTTTGGCGGCTTGTCTTTGCTCTCGGGTCTGTGCCATTAGCGTAGGTGTGCTAGCAAAAAAATTTAAAAAATAAACTCCAAAAGCAACAGCCCGGTTTAAAACAGCTAAACTTAGTTCTTAAATTTATAAAAAATAAAGCACTGCTGACTCAAAAATTTAGGGATGAAAAATTTTTGTGTTTCAGGCTGATTTTAAGATACAAAAGACAAAAGTTTGATCTTCAAGAAGGCCAGGACAAGTTTTTTTAACAGCCCGACACGATCAGAAAAAAAAGGAAGTTTAAAAAAATAAACGAAACTTAAATTGCCCCCTTTAAAAAAAACCGTTAAAAACACAAAGGGTTTTTTATACTTTAGTTTTGGTCTAAACACAAAAACTTGATATTGATTAATTATTTTTTTGATTTTAAAAAAAATATTTTTGGGTTTGAAAAAAAAAACTCAGCATGGATAAGATATATGAAAAGGGCCAGACGAATTTTTTGAAGCAATGCAAGAAGTTTTTTCAAAGCTTAAAAGATATGTTAGAAGTCAAATGTTCCCGAAAAAAACAGGCATGTTGGTATGCTATTTCTCAAATTTCCCGGTAAATAAAAAATAGACCGCGTTTAAAATAATGTTAGCTGTTTTAATGATATGTAACAATAAAGAAGAAAATCTAGAAATTTTGGTCTCAATAAAAGCAGGGGCTATTTTTCCCCTTAAAGATTAAAACCGGTTGGGGCAGAGAATCTGTTAAAACGTTTGATGTGGCCTGAAGACTAAAAAGAGGGCTCTGGTGGTCGAGGGGAAAGTCTAGGATCAGATTAAAACGTCTAAGTATGCACGATTGTTGGCAAAGGTTACATTCCGCGCCCCCGATTGTTGCAAAAAAAAGAGTTCTAAAATAAAGAATACAGACAACAAAATTTTTTATGTGGTGTGTTCTTGCAAGGTGCATTACGCCCCCAAAAAAAGCAAAGAGAGGGGTCTACTATTGGGTTACATTTAAAGATTTAATTCGTGGAATTTCTTTCCCCTTGGTGGACAAAATGATCAGTTTGAAGAACAAAAAAACCAAAATGTCAATATTAACATGGGATGAGGAAAACAAAAACAGCCCTTAAAAGTGTCTAAGAAAAAGCCAACGTTGGGAGCAGACAAAAATCATGTTGATTATTTGATGTTTTTGCGCGGGCTACCACAATACACATTGAACGAACAAGAGTAGATTTTGCGCATACTTCAAAGAAAAAAATAAACAAGAATTCTGCAAAAAGTTTAACGGGAAATTCCATCTGTTCAAGCCGCGAGCGAAAACAAGAAAAATTGTTCGGCCCCCGTTGACTGTAATACAGAACTAATTAGCCCCCGAAGGCAGTAAAGTTGTTTTAAGAACTGGAAATGGATGCAAACAGCCATATGTTGTTTCGCAGATTTTGGGAAAAAATCATTGTTCCTTTTTGAGGGGGCCCAACCCCCCAGAAAACTTCCAAAAAAAAGCCTTTGTGGTTCTCGATTTGTTATTTGTTTCATCGTTGTCAGGTCGTGGCGCTATTCAACGCCAGAATTATATAGAGGACCAAATGCGGCTGAAGTTTTTACGCGCTGCAAAAATGCGTAATGAGTTTAATAATCTGAATTTTTGAAAAATTATGACCCTGAAGACCAAAAAACAGTATAAACGCCACAATTGTTTGGATTTTATTTAGAACCGTGAAGAAGCAGAAAATCCGACGTAAAGGCATGATCAATTAGTGGAAAGTTTTTGAGGAGCGCACACGTAAATGCAATCTTAACTAAAATTTGAACAAAAACTGGAAGCTGCTGTTTTTTCAAACTGCAGGTTTCGACTTCCCCTTTTAAAAGAAAAAAGTGACAATGCCTTCAAGGGAACTGTTGCACAGTCATCAGAAAGTAATGGGTTTCATTTAAATAACATGTTTTTTTGACTTATGAAACACTGATGGGTTCATTAGGTCGCTGGCTTTGTCCTTAAAAATCCTGCCCTAGCGGGGAATTTTGACCCAATTCGTTAGAAAGGGCGTTTTTCCCCTTTGAAAACATGAACGTGGGAAAGGTTTTTACGAAGATACATTCCCCCCAAAGAAGGTTCTTTTTTGTTTTGGGAAAGGGGATTGTGATTCCGTTTCCGATGTCAAGATGCGTGGCGAAGTTAGATTGTAAAAAGATTGGAGACTATCATGTGCATATGATGGCAATGTATGTTTGTTGGCGGACGTCTTTTAAAATTACAGAAAGACCTGATGAAACAAAGTTTTGGATCCTGCGCTTTTTATTTCTGCGCCCGGGAGAGTGGGGCACTTTTTAAAAAATTTCTGGGGTACAGATTGTTTATTGTCTGACCTACCCAAAGATTCAGTGATTGAAAACGGATTGGTGGAGGAATTGTATGCGTGCATCATTATGTAAGAAACAACAAATCTTGGGCGCTTGATCCGAGAAAAAGGGCTAATTTTCTCTGTATTTAGATGCAAACAATCTGTGGAGGGGCTTTGGGGCATCGCTTCCATTACGCACTTTAAAAAGTACAAGGGGGGTACAAATAAAATTCAAAAAGGATTTAAAGTGGTTTTACAGTTTGACGCCCGGGGAAAAGCGTGGTATTTTGAAATTTATTAGAATATCCTCGGAACTCCCTTTACTGCTAATGACTTCCGTTAGCAGCAAAAATTAAAAAATCAAAAAAGAGGCCGGAGGGGAAAAAAAAGGCCGCCTTTTTTTTAAAAATTTTTGGTTGGGGTTTTCTTTTTTTTCCCTATAGCTCCTTAGTTCAGTCATTTGCTTTTACCCTTTTTAAGCACGATCAAGGGCTAATAATTCTCTCTCAGGCAGCCGTGGTTCGCGTATAGTTTTTAATGCTGTTTCTTCTTCTTCAGTGAGTTCTGCTATTGCATTTATTGTTTGACTGTTGTTGGATTTAAATCTTCATGTGGCATGTTTTGTATTTGGTTAGCTGTTGGGAGTTCTTGCAGTGCGTTTTGAAGTTTAGCAACTTCGTCCGGATCTAATTTTGGTTTAGTAAAGCCAAGGCGATCCCGCTCGCTCGCACTGAGCCTTTGTCTAATTGTATCTGCGCCTACAAACCTTGAAGGGTTTCGTTTATGCGTAAGCTGAATAAGTTCTCCTTTGTCGTTTTTCACATACAAATGGTTATCTTTTAGTTTAAAATCATCAGGGTATATAGTTTTGGGTTGTTCTAGTTCTAAACTTTGGTATAATGATCTGGCCTTACTTTCTGTTAATCTACGCCTTTGCTGCCCTTCTTCTACTAATTCATCATGCAATGAGGGCCCCGAGCGATGCCGCTCCCAAGGAGAATCACTCATGTCGTCTCCAAGATCAAAAATATCATAATCTTCTTCACCTTCAATGCCTGCCATGTTTTAAATAATTAACTTTTTATTTTGTTTTATAAAAATGTCAGAAGTATATGGCTCGATTCTCAACCCGTATAGAAGTCTGAAAGAACCCGAGGCGTGCAGGGAAATAAACGAAATATTACTGTTCCAAATAATCCATCTACTATTGATGCAGATCAAATTCTTACTGTCAGATTTCCAGACCTAGGAGCGGATGATGTGATTGTGCCAGGCTCTGCGCGACTTACTTTCAAAATAGAACTCACATCAGAAACAGACCTAAACAGAACAGTTGTCCAGAATCTGGGGCGGGCAATCGTTAAGAAAATTTCTGTAAAACTTGAGGGGCAAGAAGTATTTTCTTTACACAATGCAGACATATTTTTAACCTATTCTGATCTATGGCTAACCGAGAATGAAAGGGCTGATCTTGCGTTTCAAGGAATTGAAAATGATGATGGACTAAAACACAGAATAGGCGCCGGAAATGCTAACCCAGACGGCAAAAAGCATTTAGCTGTAAATTTTGCGTATGGAAATCGCTTTTCCATTCCCTTAGATTTTGAGTTGTTAAAAGCGCATGCGCCATACTTTCAAGGAGCATTAAAAGACAGATTGTCATATGAACTAACTTTTAATGACTACAAACGCGTTATCAGATCATCAGACACTGAAGCAAAGTACAGCATTTCTGACATCTCGTTAGAGTTTGACGTTGTTAGCAACCCTGATTTAGCAAGGCTGATTGAGCAACAATATCAGTCAGAATTAAGAATATATTACGAAAGAGTGCATCATCATTCAACATATCCTAAAAGCAGGGCAGACACTATATGGAATTTTAGTTTTAGTGGCCCAGCAAGATCGCTTAAAGGTATTTTATTGCTGTGCGAAGATGAAGAACCATTCAAAAGACAAACTGAAAAGTTTATTAATCCTAAAAATAACGAAAGTACAATGTTCGATTGATGGTAGTCCTAACCAAATCTACGCTAGCGGGCTTAAACCTTATCAGCATTTTGACGAAATAAGAAAATTGTTTGGGGTGGGAGGTGTAGAAATCCAACAGTAGACCTTGTGTCTAAAGATCTGCACCTTCACAATGTTAGACTCGATGATTATTTAACAACGAAATACGGCTTATGGATTGACCTAAGGTCAACAGAGGATAATCAGTTACATGGAAGCGGAGAGAGGTTACAGACGTATAAACATTCAAATTGAAAAAGAAAAAGAGGAGTGATAAACCACTAATGCGCATTTGTTTTTTAATATATGATCCAGCTGAATAATCGAGTAAGGCAGATTAAAAAGTAATAGTATACTAAATATTCTTTCATTTTAAAAAGAAGCATCCCTACTCAGAATTATACAAAGAACGCTAAAGAAGAGATATTAGGCAAACTCTGCTGCTATAGAATGCAACCTCGATTCTAAGGTCTCTCTGCTGCTGTAGAAAACACCCTGAAGTAAAAACCATCAGATTAACAAACATTACACAAATCCACAAAAAACTAGAGCAGGACCTTTCAAAAATACAGCAAAGGCAAACGAAGGTAAATCTGCTGCCTTTAATGCTGTTACACTAAGTTAATACTGGAGCATCGACTATATGCGCGCGCATCAGCAGGAATCAGTGTTGGTCTCTTAGCAAACGGGCATAGTGCACCCGCAGCTTTACCTCTAGCGGGTTGTCTTTAGCTCACGGTCCACTTTGTTCATTAGCTGTAGTGCTGCTACAAAAAAATAAAAACTTAAACTCATAAGCACACAGCCATGTTCAACTAAATAACAGCTAAACTTATTCCTTTAATATCTGATAATAAATAAAGCACTAGCTGACTCAATACATCACGGATGAAGAATTTAGTCGATTACAGCAGATTTTATGACTACAAAAGACAAAAGCTTATCTTCAAAAGAAAGGCAAGGACAAGTTATTCTCAACAGCCAGACACCGATCAGATAAAAAAGGAATGTTTAAAAAAGTAAACGAAACATTAAACTCTGCTCTAAACAGCTCACGTTAACAACACCAAAGGGTGTTTATACTTTAGTTTATGAGTCTAAACACAAAAAGACCATCGATATTGATTAATTATTTTTTTGATTTAAATAAATATTTTGAGTTAGAAAAGAAACTCAGCATGGATAAGATATATGAAGGTCCAGACGAATTGTTTGAAGCAATGCAAGAAGATTTATCAAAAGCTTTAATGATATCAGTCTAGAAGTCATTGATCCAGCAAAAGTACAGGCAAGTGTTGGTCATGCTATTTCTCAAGTTCCAGGTAAACTAACAATAGACCCGCCAGTTAAAGTAATGTTAGCTGTTTTAATCGACTATGTAACAATAAATGAAGAAAATCTAGAAGTCTCGGTCTCAACTAAACAGCAGACTATTCTTTCCTCTAATGACTTAACACCCGGTTGGGCAGACGAACTGCTTACACAGTTTGATGTGGCCGCTGAAGAAGCTAAAATGAGAGGCTCTGGCTGGTCAGAGGGTGAAGTCTTAGAGATCAGATTAAAACAGTCTAAGTATGCACCGATTGTTGGCAAGGCTTACATTCCGCTGCCACCAGCATTAGTTGCAAAAAAGCAGTTCTAAACATAAAGAATACAGACAACAAATGTTTCATGTGGTGTGTTCTTGCAAGGCTGCATTACGCCCGCAAAAACGCAGAGAGAGTGTCTAACTATTGGGATTACATTAATGATCTTAACTTCGATGGAATATCTTTCCCGTTAGCGTGGACAAAATTGATCAGTTTGAAGAACAAAACAAACCAATAACTGTCAATATCTACACATGGGATGAGGAACAAATCTACAGCCCATTAAAGTGTCTAAGAACAGCCCAACGATTGGCGAGCCAGACAAAAATCATGTTGACTTACTACTGATGTTTTCGCCAGCAGGGCTACCACATTACACATTGATACGAACAATGAGTAGATTATTGACGCATACTTCAAAGCAAAAAAATAAAACAAGAATTCTGCAGAAAATGTTTAACAAGAATTCCATCTGTTCAAGCCGCGAGCGAACACAAGAAACATTGTATCGGCCCAGTTGACTGTAATACAGAACTAATTACGCCCCCAGAAGGCAGTAAAGTTAGTTTTAAGAACTGGAAATGGATGCAAACTAGTCCATATGTTGTTTACGCAGACTTCGAATCACTCATTGTTCCTTATGAGGGGCCAACCCCACAGAAACTTCCAAAAACAGCCTTTGTGAGTAATCATCAGATTTGTTCATTTGCTTTCATCGTTGTCAGGTCAGATGGCGCTCATTCAACGCCAGAATTATATAGAGGACCAAATGCGGCTAGAAGATTTTACAGCGCATGCAAAAAGTGCGTAATGACTGTTCTAATAATCTGAATTTATCTGAAATCATAATGACGCCTGAAGACCAAGAACAGTATAAATCAGCCACACATTGTTGGATTTGTGATTTAGAACTCAGTGAAGAAGCAGAAAATCCGACAGTAAGAGACCATGATCACATTAGTGGAAAGTTTAGAGGAGCAGCACACAGTAAATGCAATCTTCAACTAAAGTTTGAACCAAAGACATGGAAGCTGCTGTATTCTTTCACAACATGCGAGGTTACGACTCTCACCTTATAATGAAAGCAGTAGACAATGCCTTCAAGGTAACATGCATTGCACAGTCATCAGAAAAGTACATGGTGTTTCACTTTAAATAACATGTCTTTTTATGACTCTATGCAGCACATGATGGGTTCATTAGAGTCGCTGGCTATGTCCTTAAAGTCCTGCCCAATAGCGGAAGAATATTTTGACCCAACTCTCGTTAGAAAGGGCGTTTTACCCTTATGAATACATGAACAGTTGGGAAAGGTTTGACGAAGATACACTTCCCCCTAAAGAAGCGTTCTTTTCTAGTCTTAGAGGAAAGGGCATTAGTGATTCCGATTACCAGCATGCTCAAGATGCGTGGCAGAAGTTAGATTGTAAAACGATTGGAGACTATCATGATGCATACTTGATGGCCAATGTATGTTTGTTGGCGGACGTCTTTGAAAATTACAGAAAGACCTGCATGAAACATTACAGTTTGGATCCTGCGCATTATATTTCTGCGCCCGGGATGAGCTGGGACACTTTCTTAAAGTTTACTGGAGTACAGATGATTTATTGTCTGACCTACCAATGATTCAGATGATTGAAAACGGATTGCGTGGAGGAATTAGTATGGCGTCGCATCATTACTGTAAAGCAAACAACAAATACTTGGACGACTATGATCCGAGTAAAAGGTCTAACTATCTCATGTATTTAGATGCAAACAATCTGTATGGATGGGCTATGGCGCAATCGCTTCCATTACGCAACTTTAAAATGTACACAGGGGCAGTACAAATAATATTCAAAAGGCATTAAAGTGGTTGAGCAGTTTGACGCCGGGTCAACAGCGTGGATACATTCTAGAAGTTGACTTAGAATATCCTCAGGAACTCCATGACCTGCATAATGACTATCCGTTAGCAGCAGAAAGTCTAAAGATGGCGAAAACAGAGCCGCCTAAACTTGTGCCTAATCTTCGGGCAAAAAAAATTATGTCTGTCATTACAGACTTCTACAATTTTATTTAAGACATGGTTTGAAGTTGAAAGCAGTTCATCGTATAATTGCTTTGATCAAGAACAGTTCATGAAGCCATACATCATGAAGAACACTGATCTCAGAACTAAATCCACAGATGCTTCAGAAAAAGACTTTTTCAAGCTGATGAACAACAGCTGTTTTGGAAAGACTATGGAGAATCCGCACAAGCGCAAAGATGTCAGATTAGTCACCAAAGAGAACGAAGCAATTAAGCTGACTTCAAAACCTAATTATCAGGACTTTAGAAGATTTCATGATCAGCTTTTTGGCATAATGATGAAAAAAAGAAAGTCAAATTGGATAAGCCTGTTTTTATTGGGTTTACTGTTTTAGAATTATCAAAGCTTTTTGATGTTAGAATTTCTTTATGACTACTTTAAGCCCCTATATCCTGAGTCCAGAGTGCTTTACACAGATACAGACAGTTTTGTTATAGATATCCCTACTGAAGACATCTATAAAGACATGGAAATAGAAGTAGCTAAAGGGCATACGGGATGGTTTGACACATCCGATTACCCTAAAGATTCGCCTTTGCATTCAATTACTAATAAGAAGGTTTTAGGAAAGATGAAGGATGAATTATCTGGAGGGGTGATTAAGGAGTTTATTGGTTTAAGGTCGAAAATGTACAGTATTTCGAGCCAGGAGAAAACCATTAAGAAAGCAAAAGGAATATCTCGCAGTGTTGTGCAGTCAAGCATATCCCATGACAACTATAAAGAAGCATTGTTTGACAATAAGACTTTTCATCATGACAACGTAAAACTGCGATCTAATCTACATGAGATCAACACAACAGTTGTAACAAAGAAGTCATTAGATAGAACAAACACAAAACGAGTATTTGTTAATCCAGAGTATTCATATGCAATTGGGCATTGGAGAACGGCATAATTATATATCTTCTTCGGGTTTATATTCAGGCCCATATTTTTCATCAACTTTATCTATAAAATCAATCATATCAACCTCCAATTCATTCAAAATTTTTCTCATGTTTGCTTGATGCACTCGAATTTTTTTTTATTATTTCAAGATATTCTTTATCCCATTTTTGATAGCCAAAATTTGGGATTTTGGGTTGTAGGTGATCTGGATGCATTGCCATGTGCTGATGAGTCCTCGCAAATGTTGCCCTAATAGCAAAATTCAAATCATATGAATCCCGCATCAATTCCAAGGTCTTTTCATTTATCATTCTTGCTTCCAGTTTAGTTCCATGTAAGAATTCTTTCTTCTGTGCCTCAATACGTAAGGTTTCTTCGTTGTGAGCTTCCATTTTAACTCAAATATATTTACGTAAATCAGTTTAAAGCGGAACTGTGTCTGGGGATTATCTGCAGTTCTTCCTTCACAAAAGATCTTTGAGGAGCTGGTTGTTTTGTTGTGTCAGTTTCTCGTAAATAATACACGGGCGATTCATTTTTACAATTCTTTTTATTTCATATGGGTCAACACTCCAAACTGGATCGGTTGCCCTAATGCGAGTGTCCCTTCTGCTTCCCCGGTAAATAAAGGTACCTTGCTTTTAAACCAAACGGTAATAGTTTGCTGGTTGTACTGGAGTCTTCAACAACATTTATTGTTTGTTTTTTGATTGCTTGTACTGGTTTTAGCCCTTTAAATTCTTCATTATTCATTGCGCGCAAAACTGAGGGTAGTCTTCTAACCCATTCTGTGTTGCGAGAATTGTCAATCAGCTCTCTGTGATACTGGTAGGAGAAAAGTCTTTCAGCTAACTGTTTGTTAAAGTTTTCAACTAAAGCCTGTGATCTGTGAACTCCTGGAATGCCTCTTTTAATGGTAACTCTATGTTTCAACAATAATTGATTCACTCAGCCTTTAAATTCTTTTCCTTCATCGACTTGAATCATGCGAGGGTAAGTTAGCGGGCCTCGTTGGTATATCAGTTGTATAGCGACAGCAACAGCAGAAGCACTCTTTTGTGTTAATGGTTCCGCATCTTTGTATCTTGAAGCTATGTCAATGACTGTGAGTGCGTACTTAAATCTTTTTCGTCTAATCGTATCATGGGGTAAATATAGAAGATCCATTTGATGGGTGTCGTTCGGTATTGTATTCACAAAGTGTGGTCTCTGTATTCGTCTAGGCGCTGGTAAATAAATTTGCCAAATCGCTTGTTTAGATAACCATTCCTTCGCTGTTTGTTCACTGACTCCAGCCACTTGGCTTAGCTTTTTAATTGCCGTGATTCCCTTCCAATATCTTTTTGGCGAATAATAGATTTTGTTCATTTTTTATTCAGCCAATATTATGCGCAACAAAATACACGATAGTCATGCCAAAGACAATAAACGTGATTTCTTGCATCTTTTGTTTTTCTGATGGATGATAAAAGTCGCTGAATTTTGGTGGGGGCAATGTCTCAATTGGTTTGCCTGTTACAAGATAATATTCTTTTATCGCTTGATCAACATCTTTAAATGTGTAAGCTGCATGCCCCTGTTTTTTCAGTTTGTTATTAATAAAATCTAACTGCTCAATTCTCTGCTTTTCATAGTGATCTTGTGCTGCAGCTAGTTGCTCCACTGCTTTGTTATGTCTTTTTCTCTCTCCGTCATCCCGTAGTTTACTAAATGCGTAATTACTTCCGCTAAAAGCAAGCGCATTCACTACTGCACCGCCTATCATCATTACGAGTGAAGCCATTTTTTATAAATGTATTTTTTTTACATATTTATATTCTCTGGAATTATATCTTGCTTAACTAGAAAATCTTTCGTAGCGAACGAAGCTGCAATAATAGCAATCAGTTTTGCTGAATCCTCAAAGTCTACTTTGCCAAGATCTGCTGGTTTTATTTTTAACAGGCTTTTACCAAGCATCGTGTATCCTACACTTAGGCCTCCAATAACAGCAGAATGGTATACAAGGTTGGCGACAGTTTTTTCGGTGCTCATTTTAAAAAATAAAATAATTATAATTAATAAAAACATGAACACCGATGATCTGCTAGAGCTACAGAGCGGCCTAAACCGTCTTGGACTTACAAATGAAGAAGTTGATGACCAAGCTATTATGTCCAAAAAGGAGAGGCTGTATTCTTTGGCAGCATGTGGAAAAACAAAACAGTTCCTCGGAACTGAATTCAGCATAGAACAGATTCAACAGATGTCGCCACAAGACATTATAAAGTATCATAACAGGTATGAAGCGCAACTAGGATCGAAAATGGTAAAAAGTGTTGGGCAAACGGTTCTTAGTTTGTACACTAAACTAGTCAGTAGATTTGCTCCCATTGATTCTGAACAAGACTTTATGTATGAATTAACGCAGGATCCAGTTTTAACTAAGTCATTAGAGTCTCTAGGGTGTGATCTGTATTACAGATTTGGAACATTGTTATCGCCATTAATCATGGGATTAATTACTTTTAATCATATAGATTTTATTTCCCTTCAAAATGACCGAGCCAGAAAATCAGCAGAATCAGAAAACACTGAATCAGTGGAGAAAGTAACCAAGCCAGAAAATCAGCAGAATCAGAAAACACTGAATCAGGTGGAGACCAGTGAAAAGCATCCTCATCCTGGGCGTGTTAAAGCAGGAAAAAAAATTAGCAGAGTGGAACAGACAAAAAAAATTAATGTTACAATCACAGAATATAACTCATAATGAAAACATAACACCGCCAACGCCAGAACAAGTTAATTCAATGCCAGCTATAAAAACTCCATGTGATTCAAGGCCTATAGCACCAAAGTCTTCATGGAATATTGAACTTAAAACTGTTGTCATTTTTGGCGCCCTTGCTGCTGCTGGGGCGGTTATTACGGTTATAAAATAATATAAACAATGGCAACAAAAACAAAAGCAGTCAAAACAACCTGAACCACTAAATACAGAAGACAAAAGCATGCCAGAACCGCCAACAACAAAAGATCATTTTGATCCATTTGAAATGTAATAATATATTAAGAAGTTAATTTTAAATTTTTTTGATAAAAATAGATCATGGCGTATTATAAAATGATGGAGTCAATAAATAAAGACATGGAGTCTATAAAAGACATTTCCATAGACCAGAATTGTAATCAATGCGGTTGCTTAGGATGTAAGAACTTCATTAAGATCTATGCTAACCAATCTTGCGCAGAAGGCGCTAAGCAAAACATCCTAAGCGATGACGCGTTTTTTGAGGCGTGTGTGTACTATATTAGGCATCTACTATTTAAGACAAACACATAGATTGTATTTTTTTGATAATTATAAGATAACTTGAATAAGAACTTGGTTGTACTTAGAGGATGACTTAATTACAGTCTTGAGGCAACTTGAGTAAGAACTTGATTAAAAACCTGATTAAGAACTTGAGGTGACTTGATCAAAAACTTGATTAAGAACTTAGAGGTGACTTAATCAAGTTCTTGATTAAGAACTTAGAGGTGACTTAATTAAGAACTTAAAGGTTACTTGTTTAAGAACTTAGAACGACTTGATGGCAACTTGATGAAACGTAAAATAAAAACACAATCCATTGTCACATTCTTTTCCTTGGGGAGACAACTCTCCTTCTCTTATTCTAAAGGGTTGCTTTCCTTTGTGCAAACCCTTCAATTATCGGCTTACAAAATTGTTGAGTTGGGGCAATGCATTTGTCACTATACTTGTAGGCAACCAGCTAACGCAAATCAGCCGGTGACAAATTACATAAAATTAAATAGCCGAGGCAGCGCCGGCGTGCTAGTGATCTAATAATATGTAGGCCTATTCCTCGCGTGAAGCAATCCTCATTTCTCATTGGACAAATGCCTCACGTGAGAAACCACCCTGCCCTCAAGTAATATTTTCACATTAAAAGCATTTTTATATTCAATCTAATAAAGTATTTAAAATAAATTTTATTAAAAAGTAGTGACTAAAAAGTAAAGTAAGATGCACTTTGTTGTATAGCATTTAATTTTGCTTTACAAAAATAAAAACAACTTTACACTAGGCAACTTTACGCTGGCCGTCTACTAGTAAAGCGACACCATAGAATTGTAAAGCTTTCTGTGTGCCGAGTATATATATATAAATCTTAAAATAAATAACATTGAGAATATGCCTGCGGTAGTTTTATATTCTTGTTTGCCATGGTATTGCAAAAGTCTAAATTTGGCCCTTTCCCCGGCCCTCAAGTGATCTCTTCCCATTTCGTGTTTCGTTTGTCTGGGTCACTGGCGCAGCTATAAACGCCCGCAAACCGCAATGTGTTGTCTAGGTCACTGGCGAGGCTATAAACGCCCGCAAACCACAATGTGTTGTGTTGTCTGGTCACTGGCGTGGCTATGAACGCCCGTAAACCCAAATCTGGAAGAGTCACTAAAAAGGGGTGAGGGGATTGCCCCAAATTAGAAAATAGCGAGCAGACAACCAAGTATAAAAGTATACTACTGTTGGAGGCATATTCTCAAAACCCTTCACATCTGGCCACATTATCTGTGATCCTCTGGATCTGGCTTGGGGCCCTAGGCGCCATAGGGTCTCAAGTTAGACCCATGGTGATCAGTAATGTGGCTAGATGCGAAGAGTTTTGCATTTTTTATTGAAAACGATTAGGGAAAACACAGGATTAAGCAAAAACTAAAATCTGAAAAGTTTAGTAAATTAGTATTAAAAACGAATAATCCTACCTGAACCTAGGTCTAGTTCACTTACTGTCATTTCACGTTTCCTTTGCTTTGTTACCTTTTCACCAAGTTGAAAACAAACAAAGCTCTTGTTAAACGCGTCCACACTGTAAGGCTGTCTCCTGAATAATGAGTCCTACTGTGTGCTGTGTTCTGCTCTAGCATAGAACGCAAATTAAGCGATTGGGTGTTGACTTAATGACGGGTCTCTGCAGTATTCTGATAGTGCGGAGTCCTTAGGCAGGTCGACAATTAGCAATTAAAGGCTTACCTGCTCCCACCGTTTGTATATGGGGTGCGTTCAGCGGCTGCTGCTTTTCCCCTACGTTACACTATGAGGTATGTTCAGCCACTGCTGCTTTCCCCCTACGTTGTTTGTAGATAATCGTTATTTTTGGTTGTTGAAGTCTTACTTGTCAGAGAACGTATAAACACGGGTTCTGGAGTCAGCCGGTCGAAACTGGTTGAGACCGGGTGAGCCAGAACCCGTGTTTATACGTTCTCTAAACATCTTTATCTTTTGATTTTTTTTTCTGTGTGTGGTGCGAGATTGTCTTTGAGTTTGGGTGAATGTGCATTTATTAATTGATTGTTTATCATTTTGCATTATTACTGTAGTGTTGTGTATATTGTGAGTGATTTGTTTTTCCCGTCTCCAGTTTCACGGGAGACAGTGACCACTAGGGTACTGTCTGAGGGCTTCTTTTGCTTTTCTTGATTTCTTCTCACTGTTCCGATCCTGTGTATCCTTTCATTTCCTTTTCACCCCCTTTTTCAAAACCTCTTAAACCTTCTCCTCAATAAGCTCCTATCTAGTTTTTTTTTCCAACATTTTCATCTTTTAGGTAGGATTTTCGCTAGTTTGTGTTTCTTCCCCTCTTTTTAATTGTTTGTGCTTCCATTTGTTTTGTAAGTTTATATTCATTTTTTGTATAAGGCGATACATTTGATTTGTAAATTCATTTGAAATTAAGTAGAAAGAAAGACTGACAACAAGAACCTTTAAGAACTTAAACTTTATAAAGAATTTATTTCCAGAAAACTTTAGTATTGTGTTTTTTTTCCTTTCCTAGGAAAAAACAGATTAGCATTGAACTTCAGTTTTTTTTAATTCCAAATTGATAGCAGTTTGCAAATTACTTTTGGAAAAATACATTCCTTGGATTTCATATCTACCCTGTTTTAGTAAGCGGTTTTCTGTTTACACCGGAAATTGAATTCTTTATTTGTATATACTATAATTACGGTTTTGTGAAACATACAACATCATCATACATCGCCTTATTTTTATTCATCCTTAGAAATTGTTTTGTGTTTATATCTGTTGACGGTTCATTATGGATGATTTTGATAAATATGTTCAACAAGCTGAACGCTTGGGTTTTGATGGAGAAAAACTTACCAACTATGTACAACAATGCATAGATAGGGCAGACAGGCTAAGAGAGAGGAAGAAAATAGACTACAGAGGGAAGCTGAAGAAAATAGACTACAGAGGGAAGCTGAAGCTGAGGAAAAAAGACTACAGAGGGAAGCTGAAGAAAATAGACTACAGAGGGAATTTAAGTTGAGACAGTTAGAATTAGAGACCGATGCTGAAATTAGAAGAATACATGCATCGAGAGAACCCCCACCAGCTCCACCAGTCGGTTCCGCAAGCGCGCCTCAATCAAAAACGGCATATATTCCAAAGTTACCGCCTTTCGAGGAAAAAAACGGATGACATCGATAGTTTTCTTTTCCGATTTGAAAGTCACACAACGTCTTGTGGTTGCCCAAAGGAAAAGTGGACATTGTATATTGCGTTGTTGTTTAAGGGTAGCGCTTTGGCACTGTACCACACACTCGCGGCGAAACAAAATTTAACTTGGGATCAGTTGAAAGAAGAACTCCTCAAGAAATTTCAATGTTCTGCCGATCGTTTTCGCGAACGTTTCCGTTCGGTGCGCCCTGACAAAGGAGAATCGTTTCCGTCGTTTCTAATTCGTATGAGTCATTGTTTAGATCGATGGATCGATTTATCAAAAACGAACAAAACTTTTCAATCACTGCGAGATCTCCTTCTTAGAGAACAACTTTTCCAGAGCGTGAGCAAAGATCTGGCCACTTTCCTTAAAGAAAGGCAATTTTGAATGTGTGAGGGAAATGTGTCAGATGGTCTGATCAGTATAGTTGCGCTCCCCAGATAAGGCCGTGGCTAGGAAAGGAGGAATTTTTCCATCTTTGTGTCTCATGCGTCATAGTACTATCCATCGCGGTCAGGGAAGTTACAGGAAAGGGAGCGGGGGTCATTTCGGGTCTCAAGGATTTACCTATCC
This sequence comes from Conus ventricosus, assembly GCA_018398815.1. NCBI lineage: Eukaryota > Metazoa > Mollusca > Gastropoda > Neogastropoda > Conidae > Conus > Conus ventricosus. The sequence goes on along the minus strand of CM031623.1, from coordinate 58,896,246 downwards.
TAGGAAGGACAGGATCTTTCCGCGGTTCGGAGTGACTTTGTCAGTACAGTCACCGCGGAAAAACCCGGTGTCTTCAGCTAAACCGTTCCGAGGTCGTGGACGACCACCGCGTATACCTTTTGGGCCAGTTCGTGGCTGACACCGAAGTTCACAAATCAGTCAGCTGTGATCAGACAATGCGATGTTCATTTTGTGATTGGCAAGTTCATTTAAAAAAGAATTGCCCTTCAAACAAATAGATTCAAAATCCGGCATTTGTCTCCCGGATTGTGAAGAAGGCCTTGTTTTGGCACCAGATCAACTCGGTTGATGGGACTGGTATTAGAAAACGGGCTATCAAACGGATTGAAGGCTTTGGTTTTGCGAGACTCGGGGTGCCCACGCTGGTGTACGAAAATCTTTCGTGCTTCATAACCAGTATCTCAACAACTGTCCAAATGTGTAGGTCGTCTTGGGGCAAGTATTGAACGTTTCCGCTGGCGAATATTTCGTCGATACCGTACTCTCCGGATTTCTTAACCGCCTGTGTTATCGATAACCAGTTGCGCCTTGATCTTGGGCAATTGGCCAGGTGTCGCTACAGTACATGGTGGTGCTGGAGGATCGTCGTTCTTGTTTCCCCACCCCCCCCCCCCCCCCCCCCCCCCCCCCTTGTGCGTACTAGGGATCAGACATCATAGGCAGGGAAAAAGCTAAAAAGCCGCTAAATGCTCTCAAAACTGGATGAACTCCAGATTACCCCAGATGATCTAAAAGAAATGCAGGGAATAAGACGAGACGCTGACGACAATACTTTTCTGCTGCTAAACACGACTGTCACTGACCTTACAACAGAACAAACCAAACGTCATACTGGGACTCTGACATTCTATATAGTGTGTACTGGTACAGGCATCAAACCAAGTTGTCGTTCCAAGGCTTACTTAGAGAGACAGTACTACTCACGGATCAGATGCATTGTTCGCTGGTAACTGTGTGATTCAAAAGAACATTAAAGAGAAGTTCTTGATTCTTTTTATTGGCCTGGTGTCTCAAAGGAAGTTACTGAATACTGCCCGCTATGTGTCATCTGCCCCCCAAAAGACATATAAGAAAGGTCGCGTCATGTGCCTTTGCACAAAAATGCCTATCATTTCACGTTCCATTTCGGAAAGGTGGGTTTTGATCTTGTTGGGCCTTTTCCTCTGTCTTCTTCCGGATTTCGCTAATATCTTAACTTTGGTGGATACAGACAGGTGTCAGAAGCGATTCCACTGAAGAAAATTGATACGCGTGTCTGTCGCTGAAGGCATTACTTGCGATTTTTTCCAGTGTGGGTTTCCAGACGATTCTTCGGATTGTGGAACGCAATTTCATTTCTGATTCATGAGAGAAATTTCAGACTGTTTGTCAATCTCTTCCATTTCAACCACGCCATATCATCCCCAATTCGAATGGCATGGTTGATTACGTTTCGATGGAACGTTAAAGTCCATGTTGAGAAGGTTGAATGCAGGAACCCATGAAAGGGATCCGTTTCATACCGCTTTGCTTTTGTATTACAGGAAATGCCGAACGAAACGCTGGGCTTCTCACCATTTGTGTTCTTTTTCGGTTACTCACCAAGGGGTCTTTGGATCCTACTGATGACAACAATGGACGGAAAAAGACGGACATTACCTGACAGTATAAACTGTTTACCAATACGTTATAACTGCTTAATCGTTTTTTGACGGATGCATTTGAGCTTGCTCAACAGTCCATGCTGATAGAAATCCAGATGTGTACAAGGTCTTGCAGACGAAAAAGCAAAAGGGCACGTTCCTTCTGTGTAGGGGATTAAAGTCTTGGATACTACTCATGATATGATACAAAACAAGCTTCGTGTTTGTGAAGGGTCCTTTCAGGTGGTTCGAAAAAGACTTTCTGCAGTTAATTATAAGTGATGATTTTGTACCAAACATGTAAACTTACAGGGACAGTTCAAAGGTTGTGAAAACAGCAAATGTAGGGGGTAGTGTGTTGACATCTACCCAGTGCAGTTGAATGTTGTACACCTTCCTATCTGTCTATCAAAGGTTGAATCCTATTTATGATGATGTGGTTCTGTATCGATTGATTTGTCGGCCAAGTCAATTCAGAACTAGCTCAAGATTTTGAAAGACCTTTCGGATGTTTTGACAGATTACCCAGGTACAGTGATGGTATTGAACCCCCATAGTATTCAGTTAAACTACTGAAATACGTGCGAAACAGACATACCCCCTCCCGTTTGAAAAAACAGAAGTTGGTCGATAGAGATAATCCAAAGTAATGCTGGATTTATAGTATAGAATTCTACATTCCGTACAGCTCACCAGTTGTATTGGTGGACATATCTTGATGGCTCGGTGCCGGTTTTCAGCATCGATTACTAGGAGATTAATAAGATCACGGTTGTTCGATTGCCGAGCCCATCCCAGATCATTGAAGAACTTCTGTGTCAGCTCTCAGAAGAAATTATTTTGTGAATGTAGGACTTGACTAAAGGATACTGGCAGATTCCAATGGCTGCTCTGAAGCTGACAAGGAAAAGACAGCTTTTCAAACACCGTTTGGTTCTTGTCCAGTGGGCCGAAATGCCATTCGGTTTGGCAAAAGCCCCCAGCTTCTTTTGCCAGAATGATGCGAGCACTGACACTCATGAAAATGTGGTGCAGGTCAGTTTTTTTGATGACATTTGATGGCTGCCAAAAGTCATGGGTCGTGACTCGTTCTAACATACGAGCTGTTGTTTTTTCCAGACTCAGTAAGTTTTGTTTGACTGACAAGACCATCCAAAAATTCGTGCCGGTTTTCAAAAACTGCGAGTTTTTGGGTCACACGATTTTCAGTGGGAAAAATGATGTTTTTTTTTTTTTTTTCCCCCCCCCTTTCCCAGAAGGAAAAGAAAGTGGAAAAAGATTTTATCTTTACACAAACCCACTACAAAGAAGAAATTGTAGGTTCAATCATCGATGTTGTCTTACTATAGACGATTGTTCCCCATCTTCTGCGTCTCCTGACGGCCCCTTTGACTGAACTGACGAAAGGGACAAAGAACCTAAGTATTGTGTGGTCTGATGAGTGCCAGAAGGCTTTGGAGTGTGTTAGAAACACATCAACCATTTCCTGTTCTTTGTTACCCCTCCCTCTCAGAAGACTTTATTTTGAGTACCGCATTGCCAGTTACAAAGGAATGGGGAGCGGTACTGTTGCAGGAAAAAAGTTGCTTTGGTTACTTCCAGTGCAATACGCCAGTAAAAAAGTTCTCAAAGACACAGGAGGAAATACTTCCATTATTGAGAGAGAGTGCAGGACTATTTGTATGGGATGTGAGGAAGTTTCACCAGGTTTTTGATGGAAGAAAGTATTTCGGTTACAGACTGGACCTAAAGGCCATGCCGTTTTGCAATCGTCAAAAATTTATTGGGGTACAGCAGAATTATTAAAGAGGTCTGGTCTTTGGCATTGCAGGCATGTTCCAATTTACCATTGAACCAGTGCTGGAACTCATATGTCATGCAGATTTTTGTCACGTGTATGAATATTCATGGAGAATGTACTGTGTTCAAGGAATAGGACTATTCCTTTTTTGTCTTTCTTTATGATTACGGTTGTGCTCACATTTGACAGTGCATTGTATGCTTACTGATTGTTTTATATCAAGTGGCATTTATGGCTAATTTTGCTCTGTTGAAGTGACTATATGTTTTACAGCAAAAACTACTTGATGTGGATGCTTAATTAATATCTTATTCTTTGCTTTATTCTTTCGTAAAGAATGAACAAAACATCACTCACCCTTGTACTATTTAAGTCTACTTGCTTGTGAGATGAATATATTGTATGTGGTGTTGAGCAATAACTCTTTGGAAAGTATATACATCCCTGTTTTGATTGGCCAGTGAGACATACCTTATTGTTTTTATTAGTTAATTGTCAAAATGGATAATATGTTTCACTTTTCAATGGACTATAACATACTTGTGGGGAAAAAACCGCTATGTTTAAACTATGTTTATTTTGTTTACATGTCTATTGAAGAAAAAAAAAAAAACTATTTACACTTAGAAATATTCTCATTTTCATGTGGGTTTTGAACATGATGTGAGATAATAGATCAAGGAAAAAAATGTGCTTCACATCATTAATATATAAAACAACAATTTGTGCTTTGATTGTTAATATCCCAACATTGTTATATCCATGTAATTTGTGAAATTTATTTTGTGAGATATGTGATCAATTATGATGTTTGTTTTAGAAAGATGAAAAGTTTGTAATATGATATTTATGGTGTATCATGATGATTGATTTATACGATTGATTATTATTTGGTGAAATTATGTGTGATGGATACACATTTTGAGATTCATGGCTGAAGATGTGTTTTAAGTGATGTTGTATATCCTTTAAAAAAAAATTTTCTGGAGAAAATTTTTTCACCCAGGATGGGGGGTGTCATGTGACGTAGCCTCACATCAAGGCATGTGACGCTCCATCACATGTAGTTAGTGATATGAATCATTTCCCCATGCCACTACTTAAAAGGAAGAATATTCATGTGGCTTGACTAGTGTAGCAGGCGTCCCCAAATAATTGTGAGAATAACTCATTAAAGAAACAAATGTGGTCATTGGGTGAAAGTGACCACTGAGAGATAGTTTAATAAGGGCTGGTAGGGTGCTGGTCATGTGTTTTGAACACTGAGTATGCACTCACTAGGAGGAGGGAGGAAAGAATCAGTTTTAGCCCAGCAGATGGCTAGAGACTCGAACCTGTCTGGACGCTGGTCCTCACTGCTGACCAGTCATTACCAGCCCTTCACCCTTCACCCTTCGCCCTTCACCCTTCACCTTTCACCCCGTGAGGTGGTTGAAGATGGCCATGGTGTGGGGAACACACCGGTAGTTCAGCCCCAACACTTAAAGACTCCAGGGAGAGGAGTTGGAACTCGTCATCTCTCCAGTGACAGGAGAAGTCGAGGGAGAGGAGTTGGAACTCATCATCTCTCCAATGACAGGAGAAGTCGAATGAAAGAAGTCGGAATTCATATCTCCAGGACGGGAGAAATCAAGGGGGCGATACGATGTCTGAGAAAGACAGGGAATCATGAAAGGATGGAGCGAGTCTTAATTTTGATGCAGGCATAGCATCAAGGAGTGAAAGAATTATTTATTTTCCTGGTCTGGATTTTGGGTTAATGTACTGTGAAGGCCATGACTTTATAGAGCCTTGACTGAACTAGTTTATCTCTCAGTGTAAAGAGAGATACATGTAAAAAATATGTTTATAAATTGTTTGATGTGACTTAGTAAAGTGTTTTTCCCTGAAGGAGAGGGGAAGAAGAAAAAAACATTCGGTAGTGCGCCTTTTGGTTGATTGGAAAGATTGCGTGTGCGTATGGAGTAAATGCTGTCATGAATGCGCGTGTGCAAAAGTGACAGTGTGACAGTGTGTGTGTGTGTGTGTGTGTGTGTGTGTGTGTGTGTGTGTGTGTGTGTGTGTGTGTGTGTGTGTGTGTGTGTGTGTGTGTGTGTGTGTGTGTGTGTGTGGTGTGTGTGTGTGTGTGTGTGTGTGTGTGTGTGTGTGTGTGTGTGTGTGTGTGTGTGTGTGTGTGTGTGCGTGCGTGCGTGCGTGTGTGAGTGTGTATTGTGTGTGTGTGTGTGTGTGTGTGTGTGTGTGTGTGTGTGTGTGTGTGTGTGTGTGTGTGTGTGTGTGTGTGTGTGTGCGTGCGTGTGCGTGTGTGCCTGCGAGCGAAAAAAGACTGCGTTCTTTGTGTGTGGGTGCACATACACCCCTGCACGTGAAATAGGGCACAAAAATAATGAATCAGTTCTAAAGGATGTAGATGTACCCCTATTTACAGGATAGCTGATGACTGTTCGTTTCTGAACACATAAGATGTGTACACCGACATACAGTTCCATTATCGGTGAACGAAGCGTGCAATATGATTGAAAGAGTAGTATATTCGAATTTTAGAAGTAGGACTTAAACTGATCGTTTTAAAACCTTTCTTTCTGGACCAAAGCGCATTGTTAGTTTATTATATAGAATGAGGCTCGATGCTTCGAAAACAGAATATTGTAAGTATATTTAGTGTGTGTGTGGTGATTTTATTTCTATTCCGCATATTCTTTTTAACTGTCAGATTCTGAATATGTTATATTTTGACAAGCAGTGCGTTTTAGACAACAGATTATCAGCTGATTCTGTATTACACAATCAATAATATTTAAAGTGTATGGCATTGGTCGATCTATACTGAATAGTCCTGTAGCCCTTTTACTATAATTCGGTTTTAAAATTTGTGATTATTTAATATTGTAATGTAATCTAGTATACTTGTATATGTATAGGTAGGGATGTGAGTGTGCATGTGTGTGTGTGTGCGTGCGTGTGTGCTTGCGTG
>CM031623.1:58879831-58882331 GCA_018398815.1 Conus ventricosus | reverse complement strand
AATCGTTTACCCAATCCTTGAGCCCACTGTCAGTCACAGACGTTGCTCCTTCGTTCCGCTCTTACGGAGGATGCATGCTATGTGTAACGTGTCATCACACCAACGGCCTCCGCTCTTACGGAGGATGCATGCTATGTGTAACGTGTCATCACACCAACGGCCTCCACTCTTACGGAGGATGCATGCTATGTGTAACGTGTCATCACACCAACGGCCAAACTGGCCTTCTCTTTCGAAAGTTGGTGATAGGATTTTACGTGTGCATAAGATGTTATACAAGCATTCACACACGGAATCTCGGTTACAATCTCATTTGAAATGAAGTCAGAACCAACGTTGAAACCTAGCGGAATATATCCGTGTACCCAAAACAGCCCGCCAAAGATTCGAACCCACAACCTCAGGATCAGCAGATACACGAATCGGGAGCTCGACCAACTGAGCTGTTCTGGCACTAGAGGAAAGAAGCTCCCCCCCCCCCTCCCAAACACACACGCACGTACACACACACACACACACACACACACACACACACACACACACACACACACACACACACACACACACACACACACATGTAAATACCAGGGATATTGATACTTATTCCACTTTCCATCATTAAGAAAAGGAAATTGTTCGTTCTTTTTTCTAGTTGCTCCTAAGAGTTACATTCAATCATTTCAATCTTTGTACTTTTTTTCTTTGTCTCTGGTAATACACTTCAGTTTCCTTTCCTGATGCTGATTGTTTCTTTCTTTCTTTCACCATCACCATCTCTGTCTCTCTATCTTCTTGTCTCTGTCTGTCTGTCCGTCTGTCTGTCTGTCTGTCTCTCTGTGCTCTCTCTCTCTCTCTCTCTCTCTCTCTCTCTCTCTCTGTATGTATGTGTTTGTCTGTGTCAAAGAGAGAGAGAGAGAGAAAAGAGAGAGGAGAGAGAGAGAGAGAGAGAGAGAGAGAGAGAGAGAGAGAGAGAGGATGTGTGTTTGTATACCTGTGCGTGTGTGTGTGTGTGTGTGTGTTGTGTGTGTGTGTGTGTGTGTGTGTGTGTGTGTGTGTGTGTGTGTGTGTGTGTGTGAGCGCGCGCGCGCGTGTGTGCGTTTGCGTTTGTATGTGAATGTGCGTGCGTGCATGCGTGCGTGTGTGTGCGTGCATGCGTGCGTGCGCGCGCGCGCGCGCGCGCGCGCGTGTGTGTGTGTGTGTGTGTGTGTGTGTGTGTGTGTGTGTGTGTGTATGTGTGTGTGTGTGTGTGTGTGTGTGGTCCATTCGTCTGTGTTACGTTCCCTTTTTGTTTTCCTTTGTTAATATGTTCCTTCGCCATTTCGCTGAAAATACCATCTAACGATCAATCCAACGAACGAACCAAATCTTGTTCTCCATCGATCCCCTTTTTGTTGCCCAGCCATTCTCCATTATTTTATCTTCTTACTCTTCTTATCCCCTCCCCCTCTCTCACCTCCTCCTCCACTCCCTCATCCCTCATCCCACCCCCCACCCCACCCTCCCGTTTCCACCCCCACCCCACCCCACCCCCACCCCCTGTTTCAGTCACCTCCGCACACCTACCCTTACAATTCTTCCCTCCCTCCCGTCCCGTCCTCTCTCCCTCCCGTCCCGTCTCCCCTTCCAGCTTGGACGCCGATTGGTCGTCTCCATCGCACCGGAAGTTAGGAGATCTGCACCCGCGGCCGCTGATTGGCTGATATAGGCCTCGTGACGAGGACCAGAGTGCCATTCATTTGCAGACTGGTGGCGGAAAAGCACAGCGAAGTTTGTCGTCTGCGTTCCTCGCGTGGTCACCGAAAGTTACGCTTGGCCTGGTCGTCGTGTTGGCTCCGTGTCCTCGTCTTGCTTTTCTTTGTCACTCGTTGGCTGTTCAGTCTTTGTGGTTTTCTTTGTCACTCGTTGGCTGTTCAGTCTTTGTGGTTCCCCACGATCGAAGTTGGCCGCTGTAAAATCTCGCTTTGGCTGCTTTGACTGAGGAGAAAGGAAGGTGAGTTTGATCGTATTGGGGTTGTATTTTCACTGTAAAAAAAACAAGAGATTGAGCTGTTTTCATGTGTGTGTGTGTGTGTGTGTGTGGGTTGGTGGGGGGGGGGGGGGGTTGCTTTTCTTTTGTTCGTCCCCCTCTGTTGCTCTGCATTTACAGCTTTATTGTGTGTGTGTGTGTGTGTGTGTGTGTGTGTGTGTGTGTGGTGTGTGTGGTGTGTGTGTGTGTTTTAATAGTTCTATACTTTCTACATTATTTGAGTTTAATGTCTGATATATTTCTCTCCACAAATTTATACATCCCATTATATGTGCTAATATTTAGTCAATTGATTTTTGTTTTCTTAGTTCAGTGTTCATCCGTTTACCTCACGCAAACTAGTTGCATATCATTTGTTTTGCTTTACCAAATCATTCACGTTCATTTCTTCATGTTTTATTGACAGCTGTGAACACTTCTCTCCCTCCTCTCTCTCTCTCTCTCTCTCCCTCTCCTCTCTCTCTCTATCTTCAG
>CM031623.1:58867888-58878831 GCA_018398815.1 Conus ventricosus | reverse complement strand
CGACTCATAGTGACTTACTAGATGAGTAGCAAGAGTGATGTGTAGACACATGTGACTATCAAAGACTAGTCCTTTACATTCAACTGTAAACAAGAAAGTGATTGGAAAGATGAAGGATGAACTTAATGGGACAGTTATCAAAGAATATGTTGGTTTGAGGTCAAAGATGTATAGCGTTGCAGTCAGACTTCTGTAATGAAGAAGGCTAAGGGCATAAGTAAAGAAGTTGTCAAAAAAATATATCTCACGACAACTACAAGCAAGCCCTCTTTGAAAACAAAGTATTTTATCACACAAATGTTAATCTGCGCTCTACTCTTCATCAAGTAAACACAACTGCTGTTAACAAGAAATCACTAGTCTCTAACAATAACAAGAGAACTTACGTCAATCCTGAGTTTTCATATGCTGTAGGGCATTGGAGAACTTTAAAAGATTAACTTGACTGACTTAACTTAAGAATCTAACTAGTACTTACTTAAGAACCTAACTAGTACTTATTTAAGAACCTAACTAGTACTTAAAAAAGAACTTATTTTTTTGTACTTTACTTGTAATTTACTTGCACTTAACTTAAAAAGTACTTTCTATAACTAACTTAACTTGTACTTATTTAGTTCTTAACTTGTACTTTATCTAGTTCTTAAAAACTATTCCATAGAAAATGGATCTACAGCAGGGGTTGCACTTTTTTTGCAGAAGTTGGTTCTTCGTTTACTGTGGGGTCTTGTGGCTTTGTTGTTAAGTATGGGTTAGTATTTGTATGCTAAAAACCCAACAACAACACCAGCAGCACCCATTACATAATGATACATCTTATTGTTTGATTGTGATTGTGTTGTTGTTAATTGTGTGTTGTTGGTGGTGGAGATGTTGTATTATATCTAATAATTTTTGTTTTGATGATTGGTTTGATTTTCTTCAGTCTGTTCCATTCAGCCAGTTTACGCCCGCCTCAACACGTCCAGGATTTTTAGGCTTAGTAACATTACTCACTTGTGGTACATTCACTTGTGGTACATTCACTTGCTCCTGCGGATTGCCTTGATTGTCCTGCGGAGGGTACTGCGGCATCTTCTTCTCCTGATCGCTCATTTTTTTTATTGCGATTAAATTTAATATATCAAAATTAATATGATTAAAAGTAATTAATCCCATGATGAATGGGCATAACATAGTCCCAAATCTGTAATACATGTCACATGCAAGAGTTTCTAGGGACTTGTTTAAAACCGGATCTTGTGTAAGTCGTATTTTAAATCTTCTTCTGAATCAACCGGCGCCATCTTACTTACTAACTTAGCATATAGGCTAATCATTGTCTGTCCTACTGATCTAACCATTTTTGACCCTAGCTGTGCTTCTACCTAGCGTAGTACTTTTCAACGTCTGAATTAGACAGTTGCTGAATCTGTTCAATACTTAGTTCAGTGCCTAAATACTGTCTAGTTTTTCCACAAGCAGCTAGAGAGTATAATCTTTCTTTATGGCAGTAATCTACGGAGTAGTCTGCTTGCTCCTCACACTTTAATAGTTCGTCACAATCCATTTTTAAAAACAATAAAAAATAATATAATACTTTTAAAACCATGAGTTTAAAGTTGGTTAATTATGCAGTGCCTATCGTTGGTGTATAGTCTATTCAACCCTTGCAAAATGTTAGGTTAGGGAATAAAAAATACCGCCCAACATGAAAATAGAAGATTCGTCCAAAACTATTTGCCAAACCTATTATTTAGCTTTAACAACAAAAGATTAATTTGATTAAAAAGCACATAGACCGCCTTCGTATGTATGAACTTTTAATTATTTTTTTAGTTAGTAAAAAGATGAGTGAAATAAAGATACAATACGATTACCATACTGCTGTATTTAGGCGGCCTTAGTATAGGCTAAGCGTGTTAGCAAAAAACATGTTTAGAAATGAAGCCGTTTGATCTAAAGTTAGAACATTGGAGATGTTGTTAAGGTTATAGTTGTAATTACAGCAGATTGCGTCAAAAGACTTTCTGTTACAACGGGGGATTATCCCAGAAAAATTAGTTCATAGAAGATTAATTCATAAGAAAATAATTTATAAAAAGATGGCGGGAGTAGTTTCTAGAGGTATGGAGAGCTATTGTTAATGCCTGGCCTTCTCAGGAAGCAATTATGTGCTTAGTAAATTGCGGTCCGACGAAAGAGGAGAACGCCATAACAAAGCATAGAAGATTTTTAGCTGAGGCAAGAGACGCTTACTAGAAAAGACGAATTGCTCACTTAGACTTATTAATAAAAAGTAAGAGAACAGTGGGCATGCACAGCTCACACATTTCAGACTTTGATAAGGCAATGAATGAGTATTAATTATGACAGGAAAGAAGTTTATCTAACATCGCCACCGCAGAACTGTCCTACTTTTATGAACCATCAGAAGAAACAGAAAATAGCAAAATTGGTTTTATTGTGGTGCTATGGGAGCAATCAAAATTCTGCACAAACAATCTACAAAATAATAAAAATACAATTAAAATACAGTCCTTCATATGGACAATACGAAGTACAAATATAATATTCTCCTAAAGGTTTATTGAAAGGAAAACTGCTATTGAAAAACTGAAGTAAGGCCGCTAGAGTGTCTGAATCAGATGCGAAAGACTGGCTTTCAAAACAGGCACTTTGGCAAATTATCTGCCTGCCCCAAAAGAATAATAAAAAGGCCAGAATTTGTTAACTCAGTTCCTAATGACACCCCACCAGATGGACTTGCTGTATCTTCCACATGACAAAGTTTCGAAGAAAAAAGTTTTAAGTAATGCTCTGGACAGTTGTTGACAAGGCTTCAAGATACCAAGACGCTGACCATTTAACCTGGATACAAGTTCAACTGCTGGGGCTGTGGCATTTACAACAAATATACATTGGCGAGGCCCATTAAAGTATCCTAGGAGATTCAAGTTTGATGATGGAAAGAGTTTAAAAGGTTTCTGTATACTAACATCTGTTTTAAAACATCATGTTATCAGTTTAAGGAGAGGGATCCCAGGCAACTACCATCGATCACAAGCCCTAGTAGAAAACTTTAATAAGAATCTAGCTGAACGACTGTTTACCTATCAATACACAGAGAAATTATGGACAGAACGCGTAACCACAGTAATGGGTTAAGAGATGTGCCAGCAGTCTTACGCGCCCCATGAACAATGAAGAATTTAAAGCACAGGTTGAAAAACCAGTAAACGCAATCAAATTAAAAAAAAATAGCATTACGGAAGATGTGCAGAGGGACGTCAAAAACTCTTGCCGTTTTGAACAAAAGTAAGATACTTTTAAGCTCCTGGAGAGGCAGAAGGGATGTTAGAATTAAAGCCACAGATCCTAATATGAGCGTAGACGTATATGAAGTTGAAAGAATTATGAAAACATCCCCGCCAGTGTATTATTTAAGATAGACTCTCTCTTCTAAAAACCTGCCCCTAACAGATCGTTTGTTCGCTAAAGAGCTGCAAGTTGTCCCGCCAAAACAGTGATTTAAAAAATAGTATTTATTTTTAGCTAAACTTAATTTTTGTTAAACTTATGATTTATATATTTTAGGGAGAGAAATGTAAATATCTTTGTTCACGATCACCCCTATCGTTTCTGCACGCAAGCCCACATTTTAAATGTACTAATTACGTCGAACGTTTAGGAGGTTTTGTGTGTTAAATTTTTTGTTTTAAAAACAGTGTTAATTTTGGCCAAAACTGATATGAGAAGGACGAGACTTTGATGTTAAAGGGGGTTTTCGTGCAAATACATGGGTGAGCTTGAACATAGATAATTTATATTCTCTACTTCAGCAGTTGAGAGTGCGTGAGTCACGGGCCGGCAATGGCCAGCAATGCATAAAGGATCAACAAAAAAGGAAATCCTTAATGTTTGGATTTAGAATCCATTCAAAACCAGGACCAAAGGCAGTCAACTCAGCAGTGTAATTGAGCGTCAGGAATGTTTTAGAACAACTCTGAGGTGGACCATTTGCGCAACACACAGCCAGAGGCAACCTCCTCTTAAGATTTTGGAACAGTCGGTGAAATTCTTTGGAAGATGGAAACTTGGAAAACATTTCGCAAAAAAAGCTTGTCCACACACAAAGAGGCTCGTGGAATCATTACGGCATGAGGCTCAATCACCCCGGATCTCTGATAAATAGAAAGTCCATGTGGTGGGTCATCCGGAAACTAGATAAATCACACCACTCCAAGATTCTATATCCTCATTGTTCAAATGGGGGAAAATACGAATTTTCCAGGGTTGAGATGGAACTGGGGTGATCATCGAACTCCTATTGAAACTAGAGTCAAACTCACCGACGTACGTAGGTTTTTGGAGTTCGGAGCATAGAACCAAACAGTAGTCAAGCAACGTTTCGCTGACGATTAGAGAGGGATGGCTCTCCGCCCACATACAGGCTATAAACCAGGGGTGATGTAGAATGCACAGAGTCAAAGCCCTTGATGATTGCTGGATCGAGGCTTTTCAGGCAAGAAAGGTCAACCAAGCTCAGAACTACGATCAAAACCCTGTTGATGGATGGATCGAGTTTTCAGGCAGGAAGTTCTAGCCAAACCCTAGACAACGCCCCGAAGTCCAGTTTGGAGCCAGATCAGAACCCTGTACAGATGAGAAGAGTTTTCTGATGAGCGCCCCCATCTGTGTTCCCCCACTGCTAGAAGTTCAGTGTTTTTCTGACAAACCTGTTTTTAAGTGCTGGATGTAGTTTTTAAAGTTCAGGTTTATTTTTTTAATTCAAAAAAACAAAAACAGAAATTTTGCTTCTTCCGAAGCTGGAATGGTGGACTTGTCCAGACCCTTTTAGGATCAGCTAACGAAAATTGTGAAAATGGATACGATGTGTTTTTGGTGCATGAAAAGGTAAACCCCTTTCTTCAGCCCACTGTCCGAATCTTCTCCACACAAGGTTGGAGTCGACGCTGTACGCTGGCCAGGGGCCAACTGCTACAGTGCGATCTCACAGCGAACAGACCTGACACGAAACCCTCGTTGTACTGAATTGATAAGTCGTTATTTTGATATTAAGAGAGCAGGAAAAAGAATGCTCCCTGAGTTGCACTCCACACCGGCCACATGGATGTCAAGACAGCAAGGTGCCAGTACGGATTTTGGAACTGCCGTTCAACCAAAAGTTTTAGAATAAATAGTTTTATAAAGGCAATGACTCACGATAAAACCAAGTACTATCAAGATCCATAAGAATACCAGATTCCAAAGTCTATCATACGCTTTTCAGAACAGATAAGTAGCTACCACATGTTGTTTCCATTACTGAAAGCGTTGTGGAAGGTGGTCTCCCAGACGGACTAAAAGGTCCGACGGTCGAGTGGTGCTTCCGTCACCTGCACTGTTCTTGGCCACCGGAAGGGAGTGACCATCTTTTCCATGTATCTTGCAGAGGCAGAGCCGGTCAGTTTATTGGATGATAGTTAGAAGGGTTTGGTAAGAGTCTTGTTCTTGTCTGAGAAACGGTAAAGATCAGAGCTTTCCGCCAGTAAGCTGACGATGTATGTTCCTGATATACTGTTACGTATTTGCAGGTTTTGCAAAGCTGATTCAGCTCATCAATTGAAATAGGTTGTTTCCTCTATCAATTCAGTGAACTAGGGACAGGGTCACTGGATTTTGTTTCAAGCTGTCACTTTCTTTGAATTATGTAACTAGGATATAATTATCGTGATTTGTTTCATCTGTCAATTCTGTGAACAAGGACAGAATCACAGAGTTTGTTTCAGCAAACAATTTAGTGAGCTGGTACAGAATCACAGTGTTTGTTTAATGCTAACGATTCAGTGAACTAGGACGAGACTCACAGAGTTTGTTTCAGCTAACAATCATGAACTAGGAACAGACTCAGACTTATTCGCTGTCAAGTTTGTAAACTAGGACAGAACCGTGGGGTATATTTGAGTGTTCGTTTTCTGTAACTAGGACCGAATCATAAGGTTTAACTAAGATACGGGTTAAGAGAAACAAGAACAAATATCACAGGGCTTGTTTCAGCAGCTGTCCCACTTTCGTGAACTAGGACAGAATCACATGGTTTGTTTCAGCCAAACGATTCGATGTTACACTGGGTGTGTGTCGTCTTTGGCATTCTTGAACTAGGACACAATCACTGGTGATGGTCATCTGTTCCATTCTGTGAACTATGACTCAATCACTGGGTGTGTCATCTGTCCATTCTGTGAGCCAGGACACATCACTGGTGTGTGTCATCATGCCTGTTTCTGTGAACTAGGCCACAATCACTACTGTGTGTTTGTCATCTGCCATTCTGTGACCTAGACACAATCACTGGTGTGTCATCTGTCCGTTTCTGTGACCTAGGACACAACACAGGTTGTGTGTCATCTGTCAGTTCTGGTGAAACCAGGACACATCACTGGTGTGTGTCATCTAATCCATTCTTAGAACTAGACGACAATCATTTCGACAAATTCGGGTAGACCAATGCTGTACTGGGTCTGGCTTTCCCCAGCAAAATTCACAATTGGTTTTACTCGTTCATGTTTAATGTGAGTCTTGCGTGAGTTTAGGTTCTTAACCTGAATGGAATGGCTCCCACAAGTAACAAAAGAATAGCTGCTGACGTGTAGTTATGAGATTGTCGGTACAACAGAACATACAGACAGCTAGAGACTCCTTCTGTCTCTATTCAGTTTGATTCTGTCTTTCCGTGTACATCCTACTCGCCCTACTCTTCAGACACATTTAACCGTGCAACAAAGAAAGAGAAGAGGACGACATACATACAGTAATGCCAATAGGCACACAGGCAGCAGACATACGGAAAAAAAATCACAGAAGTGCACTCACTTACCCAGCAGCAAAAACGCCCCAGGGGCAACAGAAGCAGGCGGATGGACATCATTCCCATGTTTGACATCGTGACTCCCTTCACTCCTGAAACAGCCCAAAGGAAATAACACAAAACAGTCATATACAGCAGTTTAGCTTATAACAACATCTAGACACATTGACATAAATCGGAAACTTTAAACGATCACCGAACAAACAACAATTTATATATATATATATATATTATATATATAAGATATAAATATATATATATATTATATATATATATATATATATATATATATATATCTATATATATATATAAATTATATCTATAATATCTATATATATATATATATAATAATAACTCTCTCTCTCTGTCTCTCTCTCATCTCGGTCTCTCTCTCGGTCTCTCTCTCTCTCCTCAATATATATATATATATATATATATATATATATAATTATATTTCTAATATTAAATGGCAAATTTGTTGGTGTTGTGGGGGGGTGTGTGTTTGTTTTCGCTTGACTCAAAAAGGCTCCCCGATTGTAATAAAATTTGGCAGGTACGTTGTTGGACCCGAGGTGTTTTGAGCTAATCTCTTAAAAAAATAAAACCGTTAAAAACCGTTAAAAAAATGTTTTTAACGGTTTCAAAGACTCTTTTTCCCTTGCTTTCTTCAATAGCCGTTGTGACTTTGGGCCCCCATGAAGGACTACTTTTAAAATGAGAAACCCCGTTATTTGGCAGTTACAAAAAACCTTTATTTATCATTTTTAAAAACCTTTTTTAAAAAACACCAAACCCCTAAAAAAGAAACTGTTTAAACCGATCTTCTTGAAAATTTAGCGGTTACGTTGTTGGACCCGGGGGATGGTTTTTGGGGTAATCTGTAAAAAAAAAAAAAAAAAAACCGTTAAAAACCGTTAAAAAAAAAAGGGGTTATAAAAGGGTTTTTTAAGACATCTTTTTCTTCTGCTTTTCTTTAAAATGGCCGTTGTGAATTGCCAGGTACATCAAACCCTGAGGGCATCTCCGAGTAAATAGGGTCTTGGGGTTTTCTAGACAGTTTTTTATGCCGTTAATTAAAAAACCGTTAACAAACGTACCCCCCTAAACACGATCAAAAATACAATTTTTTGATTTTGGGCGCAAAAGGAGTGTCGGTCGCCCCCCCAAACTTGGAGGGTCTAGAGGGACAGTGTGGATAACTTGGGTTCTTCAATTTTTTTATGACCTTTATTTCACCCTTTTTAAAAACCGTTATTTTCTAAATTTAGCCCTTTCCTGAGGGGAAATTCGGTATACGAGCTTTTTAACGCTGAACAAGATATACAATTTACGAACGGAAAATTAAAATGCCCCCTTTTTAAAAAACCTTTTATATAAATTTAGCCGTTCCTGATGAAATTCGGTTTAAAAGATGCAGTTTTACCGCCAAACATGAATAAACTTACACAAAGGGGAAAATTAAAATTGGGTTAAAAACCTTAAAAGCCCCGTTATTTTCTAATTTAGCCCTTTTCTTGATGAAATTTGGTTACAGGTGGTTTTTACCGCTGATCAATGTAGAAACTAATGTGAACAGAAAACTTAAAAATTGCCGTTAAAAAACCGTTTTTTAAAATTTAGCCCGTTTTGAAATTCGGTATACAGATGCAGTTTTACACGTGAGAAATGATTAAAATTACACGAACGGAAACTTAAAATTGATCTTTAAAAAACTTTAAAGATCGTTTTTTTTCTAAATTTAGCCCTTTTCTTGATGAATGTGGTATACAGGTGCATTTTTAAACCCGCTGATAAAGATAGACAACTAATATAAACAAAAAACTTAAAATTGCCCCGTTAAAATCCTTTAAATTTTAAAATTTAGAGTGGTGTCTGAGGGATTTAAAAAATACCCCGAGTTATGATGCTCTGCAATCCCCTTGTTTTTGTCTGTAACAGAGCCAGGTCAGACATTTTCACCCCGGGGGGGCCGATTGACCGTTCCGTGTTTTACACAGGGAAATGTTTTAGTTGCGATCACGAACTGGAAGCGCAGAAAACACTGCTATATTGCGCCAAAAACAGGGAGACCGAAATGTTGTCCCCCCAGGGGCCCCCTTTCAATAGAAAAAATACATCGTGAAAAATGCAATTTTTTACAGGTTGGGTATGTTAGTTGGGTTTAACGCCCCCCCTGCCAAAATCAAGGATTGCAGCGGGTGGCCCCTCCTTTAGCCTGACACTGCGGGCCGGGGTGAATATCGGGGGTGAATATGGTTATTTTAGCTGAAAAGTTCCACGGGAAATTTCCAAGCCCAAAAACCGGGGACAAAAAACCCACGCCCTTGGGGAATCACGAGTCCAGCCCCTTTTCCCACTGGGTTTAGGGGCCCCCCTAACGTTGTCATTTTGGGCATTTCAATCGGGGAAAATTGAGAATCATCGGTAAGTTCATTAAGAACAGGCTTTCCTCTGCGATGTGTTCGTATCGAAAAACATTGTGAAGTAAAATTGATTGAGGGGCAAGAAGGGTCATAGGCAGGGTGAGGCGCTACCCAAGTACGGGAAAGATGGGGAGTTGTGGGGACATACTGTGATGTGAAGTTTGGGCAGAGAAAAAATCATCGTCACCAACCAGTGGGTTGCCCCCCTAAAACCCTTACCTCCTACATTGTTAACTGCACTCTTGTGGAAATATCGTAGCATAAAAACCCACAAGTACGTCCTGAAGTATGTCCACAAGGGCAGCCAACGTTTTCCCCAATAAAAGCCACTCAGGCGGGGTGAAGGAGCAGCTAACAATAAAAGTCGTTGATGAGATTCAAATGTACCAGATGTCCCCCCAATTTGGCAGCAGAGGCGACCTGGACATCCTGGGATTTGCCCTGCATGAGCGCACCCTGGTGAGAGCCCCGCTGTCCTTTTGGCAAGGACAATGGGCTATTAATCCACACAAGGCAGTGCAAAGACCCAAAAGGCTCCCCCCCAGAAGAATCCTTACCCCCATTTTAGCCTATGCTCTCAAGCCCCTAAGCCGGAGCTGATGTAGGGGAAAGTCCCTGGCATTCACTGGATGTCCCCCCAAAATATGGGGGAAAACGACAAGGGGCACTGCAATCCGGCGATTTTCATTTCAGCCCTGCCGGGGAGGTGCTACTTCTTGAGGCTTTATCAAAATTATGAAAGGACCCGTTCGTACGAGGAGCTAAAGATTGTCAACGGCTATGCCAAAAAATTTTTTCGAGTGCTTGAAATGCTCTTGGATCCTAAAAGATGACAGCCATCTACAATTTGCCCTGGGGAAGCCTCCATCTTCAGACCCCCCGATGCTGCGGATTTCTGTTTTACCCGGGTGGCGTGCAACCCCGTAACCCGGAAAACCTGTGGAACCCTTAGAGACCATCTTGTGAAGTGTCCTCTTCCAAGTCCCAAGAGATGTCTATTATGAAGCCGTACACAATGCCATCACAACCAAGCTTTATGTGTTCGGCCCCAAACCCCTTCCTTTTGGGGAAGTCTAAGAGGGTATGGGATGAAAAAGTCAACAAAACAAACTGTGCTCGGAATATACCGCCCAGACCAAATTTCGACCTGCTGCACTCCGGGCAGCAGCTGATGACCAGCTGAAGAAGTGACAGTGACCGGAAAAAGTGTGCGAAGTTTATGCCCTGGTTTAGCAGAGGGGAGGACCCCAGCAAGCGCAAATCATGTTCCTTGATGCTCCATGAGGGACAGGAAAGACCCCTTTATCCGAATTTATCGAAAAAAGGGTCCCCTCCCGGGCAAAATAGTGCTAGCCACTGCTTTCCGTGGCATTGCGCTATCTTTTCCCGGGGGGGGGCAGTACATAGCACTTTTCAAGGTCCTTTGGATGCCGATAGCAAGAAACGCCAACCCGCTCTGTCAACGTGGGGCAAGTTGGCCCCAAAATCTCAAAGAGGCTGAAACCCTCATAATTGATGAAGCTCCCCGACCCCCAAAGTGTCTGAGGCCTGGCCTCTACGCTGCAGGACTACCCAAGTGCACGGCCCGTGGGGGGCATCCCAACCTGTTTGTGGGGATTCAGGCAGACCTCCCCGTCGTCCTCAATGGCACCCGGCCCCTTGTCAACGCC
>CM031623.1:58823936-58845472 GCA_018398815.1 Conus ventricosus | reverse complement strand
AAAAAGGGGTGTTGTCATTGGTCTGCTCATGTCATGACAGACACAAGAAACAGAAAGAAAGACATATGGTACAACCCCCCATATGACGGAAGAGTGAAAACAAATATAGGGAAAGAATTCTTTAGAATCCTAACATCATCATTCCCAAAAGAGCACAAATTATCCAAGATATTCAACAAAAACAGCACCAAATTATCATACTCATGTATGCCCAACCTTAAAAACATCATTGATTCAACCAACAAAATGAAAAGCAGTACAGAGAAAAACGAGGGTGATGAAAGGAAATCCTGCAACTGTATCAAGAAAGAACAGTGCCCTCTGAGCAACAAATGCCTCTACAACAGCATTGTGTACCAAGCCACTGTAACATCAGAGAACGCAGAAGAAACATATATAGGTATCACTGAAAACCAATTTAAAACTAGATATGCAAACCACAAACAGTCATTTAACAAAGAAAGATACAAAAACCAAACAGAATTAAGTAAATACATCTGGAAGCTCAAAGAGAAAAAGATAGACTACAATATATCCTGGAAAATCATAGAAAGAGCAGCACCAACAACAACATTTCAAAAAGATGTAACCAATGCTCAACAGAAAAGCACATAATACTATGCAAACCACAACTGGCAACTTTAAATACTAGGATAGAAATGGTTAACAACTGCAGGCACAAGTGGAAATTCCTATCAGTGAACAAGAACCAGAAACACACGAAAAACACAGACAGCACGTGATGACAGACAACACAAGCAGCTATAAAACACCGGCAGCATAGACCCACCACATCCTGATGATTGCATTGCATGAAACAGCGCTGTAGATAGTTTTAAACCTTACCTTTTAACAAATGTTGCTCCCAGTCCGGTTGAGCATTTTTTTTAAATCTTTGCTGGTATTTACTACCATTGTCTTATATATATATATATCAAGATACTTGATACATGAAAAAAAAAGAAGAAAAAAAATTAGAAAAAGACAAGTTGGTTAAGTACATGAGAGAACAGTAATATGCCGACTCTAAGCCACTTTCACCCTCAACCAGTTTTCGGGCGAAAGTGCCCTAGAATCAGCATATTACTGTTCTCTGACAAGTAAGACTTCAATAACCAAAAAATAACGATTATCTACAAACAAACATACTGTGCAGGGTTATCCGTTTTAATACTAATTTACTAAACTTTTCAGATTTCAGTTTTTGTTTAATCCTATGTTTTTCCTGGTCATTTTCAATAACATCATTTTCGCGCAAACATTCTTCAAATGAGTCTCTGTCTTTCATGTGAAATAAAACTACAGTCTTTAACTGTTCTCTAAAGTCTTTTAAAACCGAGTTATATTTCTGGCATAAAATCCACACACTTATCCCAGCATGTCTTCCGCTGAAAGCTAGTTTCGACAAAGTGTTTCTCTTTTAACTATGTCTCTTTCTGCCGAACAGTCATCTATAATAAATAGTGTCTGCGTTCCTTCAAACAGTCTATAAAACTGTTCTAAACACTCACTCAGTTTATTGCTAGGATTAACTAAATATATGTCATCATCTGTCCATATAAACCTTCTATCATGATATGCTTTGTTCCATTTAAGTGTTGGACAGAAAACCACAATATGATTAAAATTATAACGATAAACTGTTTGTAACAGGTCGAGGATAAATATTGTTTTTCCACAACCAGTCAGCCCACAAATCAATGAGCAATGAGGAGTTTTTGTCATAAAGTTTAACTGCTCCATAGTTTTATAACAGAGTTTAATCTAATACCATTATTATTTTTATCATACTCTCCGTCAAAACTTGTTCAGTATAATAAAACCCTATGAGGCCTAAATGTGTAAGATTAATCCAATTTAGTTCTGTAAGATTGTTTCTATTTAAGTCAACATTGATTTTTGCTTGTTGTTATGATCTTAATATCCTCGCCATTGTGAAGAACGACGACAACAACGTTAAGGCGTTTAACGTCTAAGTTTTGCCAGCTAATATTAATTCCTTTTATAAGGTCATCACTAACGCCCACAACCCATCCCTCTCCACATCTTTAAAGACAGAAATTTCAAATATCATTGTGAACGTGTCTCCTAATTTTCTGCTTGGAAAGAACTGTTTAAATTTGTAGAAGCTTTTTTTACAACTGTTTCTTTTCTGTGGAGGATGTACTGCTTTTTCCCATACGGCGTTATTTCAATCTCTTTCCGGCTATTGTCGTCTGGCATAAGACTTACATGTAAAGGGCCAGAGTTGGAATGCCCTTTTCTGACAACCCCTTTTTTCGACGGCCAAAAAATGTAAATGGCTTATGAATTAATATTTTAGTCCATTCTAAAGTTGTTCTTAAGTGCCATTTGAGGGTCAGGCTTTCGAACATATTTTAAATTATTCATACTGGCAACATTATTTGCTTCTAGAGTGCGCAGCTGTTCTCGTTTAGGAAACTTTGGTTTGCAACCTCTTTGCGTTTATAATAACCATTTTAGTGTACTCCCAAACCATTACAAAGCGCCTTCTCTCCGTTCTGTCAAAGTCGCAAACGTCTGCAAGGTCTTTTAATTCTAAGGTTATACACCTCACAGGCGCTAATGTATCTCCTAGGTTCTTCTGGCCACTGCCACGGCTTATTTTTTAGTAGCGGTATTATTTTATTTCCCATATAACACTGTGCAGGTTATCAATTTCAAACTTTCCCCGCTTTGTCTGCAATTTTTATATTAAATGAATCCGACCACTCCCACCAAATAATTCTTTTAAACTGTTACATTAGGGAATTGTTATAATTTCTAATCGCAATATGCAGCTTTCCTGACGGATGAGCTCTTAAAACAGTTTGAGGGCCTCATCATATAAGTTTTCATTCAGTGCCCTCAGCTCATCCCAATGAACATAGAGTAATGAATGTATGCAAGATCGAGCGGATTTTCCCCCATAAGTAGTTGTGTCTGGCTCAGCAATAAAATCTATGAGTGGGTAAAATTGTAGTTGTAAAGCTAACATTTTAGCTAGCTCTCTATCAAAAAGTAAGATGTTCCTTCGTCTTCATGCTAATTGTTATCATTGTTTTTTTAGTTTTGCATTGTTAAGTTTGGGAGTTAATGTCAATGTTACTCATTGTTCTTTTAGATGAGCAAAACCGTAATAACCATCAGGTATTGTTAACTGGCTCATTTTGGTCCCTGCTCTGGTAACTTTTAGAACCTTATTATTCTTCTTGGCTTTGCTTATATTAAAACCATACGACTTTGTAAAATTTTTCATGAAGTGCGACCGATTTGGCCCCGCTATTGTTATCAATAGCATGTTTCTAAAAACGAAGGGGCGGTCTTGAGTGTTATTGTTTAACAAACATTTTTTAAACAATTAAAATTGAGCTCATTCAAATAATACTGGCGCATAAATATTATGTTGCTAGGCCGAACTACACCAGCTTAAAATTTTAGAAATGTACTCTTGACTTTGCTGTGACTCAGGCTGCCTCTTTTCATAAAAGGTTGAGTACTCCATTGAAGAGCTATCTAACCCCCCTATGAAAAAGAGCACATCCAGAAAGCGTGTATAGTCCTCGATGCTTGGTTATCAGAACCAGTTATACCTTTGCTGTGTATTGTGCATAAAATGGGTTGGCAGTGGAGTATGCTGCTCATTTAAAATACCATGATCTTTTGGTGAGGTCAGTGTACAGATTCATTCTATTAACCACCTTCAGGCGTATTTTGAACTGAACTGCAAGCACAATACGATGAAAATCGTTTAATCCATTCAGCAACAGAATAGACATGAAGGCTTTTGAATAGGAGGGTAGGGGAATCTGTAACGAATATATTATTAACATTCAAAGACAGACTTTAGAACAAAAGTTGGATATAATCAGGGCATAGGCGTCATTTATTTTCAGGGCACGACAGAATGTATAAACTTTGACCGGCGTTTCCTTTCAATATTGTTCAGCCCTGGTCTCTTAGAGCTAGTAGCATAAAACAGCACTGGACAACATTTATCTTAGACACTTCTAAGGGCCTAACTAGAGCGGGAATGTAACGAATAAAACGACTCTATTTCGTACTTACGTTTGGTGTTTTTGCTTAGGGTCGCATGCACAGGCAAGATCGAGCATATATAAACGATCCTGCTACTGGCTTTGACGCGCAAAAACAATACTTAGCAAATTTTAGAGGTACGCTATAATTTCTACAGTTGATTTACTTTCAAGTATTTCAAAGGTACCAACATGTTTTTACATACGGCAAGATCGAAAGTAGTCTTGCTGTTGGCACTGGTTTATACATGTTGCCTTCTGACCTCTGACATCCAGATAGGTACAATAATAAAATATAATAATGAAATTTCCTTATAGCAGGCACAATGGAACAGAGGGTTGGGAAAAAACGACATAAATTCTGGCCAGTAATATACAAAACAATAAAAGAAAACACCATGATTAGTCATCCTATACGGAAGTTCCAAAGCCCAATGGCCATTATGGACTCTGCAATGCTCGCGGAATCGGTTCGCGTTGACCATGAACATATGAAAAAGACAGCGCTTGTTCTTGGATTAACAGGCACTAGGATTACTTGGTCTTTATTTACTAAAAATTTATACCCAACTATTAAGAGAATACTAATGTCCATAAGTTGCTCGGCCATCATAGCCAACTACTTTGCTTGCAGTAGGACAAAAAGCCAGCTAACAATACCTCTAATATTCCTGGTAAAGCATCCACGGCCTTTACCAGCTAATTTTTTTAATAAATTCGCAAGATGATCAAGCTGTTTTTTTACCCATGGTTTTATCATGCGATGGCGGCGGAGGCACTGGGCTTTGACCACGCCGCCTGTAATAGCCATCACAGTGTACTTATTGCTAAACCTATGGCTGTATTAAACCCTCTTGCTAATGTGACTCCTTGCTCTCTAAATACAGAGTTCGTATTCGTTCTGCTAGCGTTGTGTCTTCATATAAAATTTTCCGGTAGAGTTTCTCTTATCTATTCACTTGAGTTCGTAATTGGTCTCGGTTAGTAGTTAGCAACTTCTAGTCTTGTGATCTTTCTTGTTAAAGATCTTTTAGTACTTGGGGTTATTCTTTTTTTAATATTCAGGCCCTACGTAGGCGGTCATCAGCCTCAAGAGTTTTTCTTATTCTCTTTTTATATGCTCATCTAGTTCAACCTAGTTTTGCTAAATTGTTTGTTAATTCGCCCTTTGTTGGTTTTTAAAGTTCACGATCAAGGGCTAATAATTCTCGCATTCGGGTAGCGTGTGTTGTGTCGTTGTTTAGTCTTTAAACGCTGTTTCTTCTGAAAAACTGGATTTGCTTCTATTACATTTTTTTATTATTCACTGCTGATTGATTTAATTCTTTAAAGTTCCTGTTTTGCATTGGTTATCTGTTGGGAGTTCTTGCAGGTGTTTTGGTGTTTAGAAACTGCCTCCGCCCTTAATTTGGTCCTAACAAGAGGCCAAGGCGATTTTGAATCTTTCCACAATGTGTATTATTTCTAATTGAATCCCACGGCTAAAAAACTTTGATGTGTTCTTTTTAGTGTAAGCTGAACAGGTTGCCTGGTTCGCTCCTCTACAACAAATGATCTCTTTTAATTCAAAATCTTAGGGTCTATAATATCGGGAGGTTCTTGGCCTAACTTTGGTATAGATCTGACCTTACTTTTGTTCATTATATACCGACTTGTTGGTAATGTACTCCCGATTTCTGCTAATTATCCATGCAATGAGAGCCCCGTGCGATGCCGCTCCCCAAGGGGAATCACTCATGTCCGTCTCCCACGATCAAAAAACATAATAATCTTCATCTTCTAATGCCTGCCATGTTTCTTTAATCATTAATTTTTTTTATTTTGGTTTTATAAAAAAATGTTACATGCTTATGGCTCGATTCTTGACCGATAGAAGATCTGAAAGATCCCTTTGGCGTGAAGGAAAATAAGCGGAATATTACTGTTCCAAATAATCCATCTACTCATTGTTGCAGATCAAATTCTTACTGTCAAATTTTCCGGACTAGGAGCAGATGAAGTGATTGTGCCAGGCTCTGCACGACCTTACTTTCAATAGAACTAGCATCAGAAATCAGGACCAAACAGGACAGTTGTACAGAATCTGGGGCGGGAATCGTTAAGAATATTTCTGTAAAACTTGAGAGCGGGCAAGAAATATTTTCTTTACACAATGCAGACACTATTTTTAACCTTATTCTGATCTATGGCTACAACCGACGAGAATGAAAGGGTCTTGCGTTTCAAGGAATCGAAAATGAAGATGGACTAAACCATGATAGGACGCCGCAGATGTAAAAGGACAACAAAAGCATTGCTGCTGTAAATTTGCGTTATGGAAATCGCTTTTCCATTCCCTCTTCGATTTTGAGTTGTGAAAAAGCGCATGCCCATCTTTCAAGGGCATTAAAAGACAGATTGTCATAGGAACTATCTTTTAATGATACAAATAGGGTTAATTAATAAGCATCAGACACCGGATAGCAAAGTACAGCATTTATGACATCTCGTTAGAGTTTGACGTTGTTAGAAAAACCCTATTTAGCAAGCAGATGAGCACCTATATCAGGTCAAAAATTATAATATATTACGAAAGAGTGATTTCTATCATACAACATATCCTGAAGCAGGGCAGACTACACTATTGGATTTTTAGTTTTAGCGTTCAGAAGATCGCTAAAGGTATTTATTGCTGTGCGCAGTGAAGACACCCCCGTTCAAGAGGAAGTGAAAGTTTTTTAATCCAAAAATAACGGAAAGTACATTGTTCGATTGAGGGTGTCCTAACCAAATTTACGCTAGCGGGCTTATACCTTATCAGCATTTTGATGAAATAAGGAAAAACTGTTTGGAGGACGGGAGTGTTGTAGAAATCCAACACAGTTGACCTTGGGTCTAAAGATTTACTTCTTCACAATGTTAGGGCTTGATGATTATTTAACAACGACTAGGTTTATGGATTGACTAAGGTCAACAGAGGATAATCACAGTTGCATGGAAAGCGGGAGAGCTGTGAGTAGACGTAATAAACATTCAAATTGATAAGAAGAGAAGCTGATAAAACCGCTTAATGTACATTGTTTTTAATTATGATTGCGCAGATTGAATATTGAAAATAACAGATTAAAAGATATACATAATAAAGTTTTTTTATTTTATAAAAAGCATGTCTGGTTCAGGTTTATCCAAATGTGCTTTACAGCGACCACCAAAGAAGAGATAGCAGGCCCAATTCTGCTGTTATAGAAACCCTACATAAATAAAACCTTTAGATTAACTAAAATACGCATAATGCAGCAAGTACTTGAGCAAGACCTTTCAAAATAAGCAAAACCAAAAACGTGGTATTCTGCTGCCTTTAATGCTGTTACATAGGTTAATACTGGAGCATCGACTATAAGTGCTCTATCAGCAGGATACGAGTGTTGGTCTCCTTAGCAACGGGAATAGTGCGCACCGCGGCTTTTTTACCCTCTAGGAGGTTTGTCTTTAGCTCTCGGTCTGTGTTCATTAGTGTAGGTGATGCCTGCAAAATAAAATAAAAACTAAACTCCAAAAGCACTCAGCTATGTTCAACTAATAACATGCTAAACTTAGATCGTTTAAACTGACAAATAAATTAAGCGATATAGTTGACTTCAAACATCACGGATGAAGAATTTATCGTTTACAGGCCGAATTTTGATGACTTACAAAAGATCAAAGTTTGTCTTCAAAGAAATGGCGGTCAGTCTTTTATCAAACAGCCCAGGACCCCGAGCAGTTTAAAAAAGGAATGCTTAAAATGTAACGAAACATTAAAACTCTGTTCTAAAGCTCACATTAAACAACACCAAAGGTGTTTATACTTTAGTTTATGAGTCCAAGCAAAAAAGATCTGTTGATATTGTTCTGATTATTTATTTTTTTTTTTAATTTAATATAAATATTTTGGCTTAGATAAGAAAGACAGCATGGCTAAGATATATGAAGGACCCCCCCAAAAGGAGAATGTTTGAAGGTAATGCTCGAGAGAGAGCGTTTATCAAGAGCATACTGAATGATATTGATTTAGAAGTCATTGACCCAACAAACGTTACAGGCAAGTGTTGTCATGCTATTTCTCAAGTTCCAGGCAAACTAACAATAGGACCCGCCGTTAAAGTAATGTTAGCTGTGGTTTAATCGACTATTGTAACAATAAATGAAGAATATCTAGAAAGTATGGGTCTCAACTAAACAACAGACTATACTTTCTCATAACGACTTAACACCTGGTTGGGCAGACGAACTGCTTACACAGTTTGACGCTGCCGCCTGAAGAAAGCTAAAATGAGAGGCTCTGGTTGCGTCAAGAGGGCGAAGTCTTACGAGATTAGATTAAAACAGGCTATGTAATGCACCGTTTGTAGGCAAAGGCTTAACCATTCCGCTTACATCGGGTGTGGTTTTTTAAAAGAGAGCAGTTTAAACATAAAAAATTCAGACACAATGTCTTATGTGGTGGTTTCTTTGCAAGGCTGCATCATGTCCGCGAGACAGCAGAAAGAGTGACACTATCGGCAATACGCCAAGATCTTTCACTTCCAATGGAATATCCTTTCCTGTTAGTGTAGGACAAATGATCAGTTTGAAGAACAAACACCCAATTAACTGTTAATGTATTACACTGGGATGAGGAAACAAATTTGGTGCCAATAAATTGTCAAGAACCAGTCCAACATTAGGCGATCCAGTCCAAAGTCATGTGGACTTATCCTAATGTTTCGCAGCAGCGGCTGCACCATCTACACATTGATCCCGCACAATGAGCAGATTATTAGCGCACATACTTCAAAACTTGAACATAAACAAGAATTCTGTAGAAAATGGTTAACAGAATTCCAACCGCTCAAGCCGCGCGCTTGAACAGATTATAACACATTGTAAAAGTTCTTGTAGACTGTAAGACAGAAAACTAAAAATAAGCCCCAGCCAGATCTAAAGTTAGTTTTATGAACTGGAAACGGCTGCAAAATTCTCCATAGTAGTTTACGCAGCCTTCGAGTCGCTTATTGGTTCCTTTTGAAGGGCCCAAGCACCACAAAAACTCGAAAAAACAGTTTTACTTTATGACGTACTCATCAGATTTGTTCTTTGCTTTCATTGTTGTTTGGTCAGGACGGTGTCCATTTCAGAACCATAAAATGTATAGAGGACCTAATATGCTGCAGAAAACATTCTTAGATGCATGCAGCAAGTTGCGGTAACGCCTGTTTAATAAAACTGAATTTATTATGAAATCATAATGGCGCCTGAAGGACCAAACCAACTGTTTGACTCAGCCACACATTGTTGGATTTGCGGTTCCCAGAGCTAACGCCCAAGAGTGGTAAACCCACAGTAAGACGTACCATGATCACATTAGCGGAAAGTAAGAGGTGGGCGCATACAAATGCAATCTCACTAAAGTTTTTTGAGCGAGACATGGAAGCTCCTGTTTTCTTTCACAACTTGCACGAGGTTAGACTATCACCTTTAATGCCTCCTTACCAGCGCATTTAGGGTGTCTTGCTTCGCACAGTCATCAGAAAAAGTACATGTGTTTCACTTAAATAACATGTCTTTTTATGAACTCTATGCAGCACT
This sequence comes from Conus ventricosus, assembly GCA_018398815.1. NCBI lineage: Eukaryota > Metazoa > Mollusca > Gastropoda > Neogastropoda > Conidae > Conus > Conus ventricosus. The sequence goes on along the minus strand of CM031623.1, from coordinate 58,835,849 downwards.
GTTTGGGTTCATTAGAGTCACTAGCTGTCCTTAAAGTCCTGCCCAATAACGGAAGAATATTTGACTCAACTCTCTGTTTAGAAAGGGCGTATACCTTTGGTACCTTGAACAGTTGGGAATGGTTTGACGAAGATACACTTACACCTAAAGGCGCGTTCTTTTCTAGTCTTTTAGAGGATAAGGACATCAGCGATTTCTGATTCCAGGCATGCTCAAGAAGCATGGCTGAAGTTTAAGAGTGTAAAAACCGATGGGAGGGACATCTTAGACTCCCTACTGGATGGGACTGATTACATGGTTTGTTGGCGGACGTTTTGATAAAATTATAGAAAGGACCTGCATGAAACATTACAGCCTGGATCCTGCGCATTATATTTCTGCGCCGGGATGAGCTGGGACGCTTTCTTAAAGTTTAACAGCGATATACAGATTGATTTATTGTCGGACTTTTACCATGATTCAGATGATTGAAAAACGGATTGCGTTGGAAGGAATTAGTATGGCGGTCGCATCATTATTGTAAGCAAACAACAAATACTTGGACAACTATGATCAAGTAAAAGGTCTAACTATTCTCATGCTATTTTGACGCAAACAATCTGTTATTGGTTGGGCATGGCGCAATCACTTCCATTACGTAACCTTTAAATGTAACAGGTACGAATAATATTTCAAAAAGGCATTAAAGTGTTGTAACAGTTTAACGCATGATCAACCGCGTGGATACATTCTAGAATTTGACTTCGAATATCCTCATGAACTCCATGACCTGCATAAATGACTATCCAATCTAGCGCAGAAAGTCTAAAGATGGATCCAAGGAGAGACGCTTATACTTGTGCCTTATCTTCGAGGCCCCCACACCACAATTTATGGTCTGTCAATAAAGACTTCTTAACAATTTTATTTAAGACATGGGTTGAACAGTTTGACAGCTGTTCATGCATATTGCTTTTGATCAGAACTAGTTCATGAAACAATACATCATGTAGAACACTGATCTTCAGAACTAAATCAGCAGATGCTTCAGAAAAGACTTTTCAAGCTGATGAACAACACGCTGTTTCGGAAAGACTATGGAGAATCCGCACAAGCGCAAAGATGTCAGATTAGTCACCAGAGAGAACGAAGCAATTAAAGGTCTTCAAAACCAAATTATTCAGGACTCAGTACGATTTTCATGATCAAGCTTTTATGGATTTGATGAAAAAAGAAGTCAATTAGAAAACCTGTATTTATTGGGTTTACTGTTTTAGAATTATCAAAGCTTTTTGATGTTAGAATTTCTGTTATGACTCTTTAGCCTCGGTATCCCGAGTCCAGAGTACTTTACACAGTACAGATAGTTTTGTTTAGATATCCCTACTGAAGACATCTATAAAGGACATGCGAAACCGAAGTGGCTTAGGCCATGCAGGATGTATGACACGTCGATTACCTATAGATTCGCCTTTGCATTCAATTACCTAATAAGAAGGTTTTATGAAAGATGAAGGATGTGAATTTTCAGGAAAGGTGTCAAGGGGAGTTTGTTGGTTTAAGGTCTAAAGTTGTACTGTATTTCATGCCAGGAGAAAATCATTAGAAAGCAAAGGAATATCTCGCAGTGTTGTGCAGTCAATATATCACATGACAACTACCAAAGAAGGCATTGTTTGGCAATATGACTTTTCATCATTGACAACGTAAACTTACGATTCTAATCTACATGGAGAATCAACAAACAATGTTGTAACAAAAGAAGTCTTTAGATAGAAAAACACAAAACGGTGTTTGTTAATCGGGAGTTTTCTATGAAATTGGGCACTGGAGAACCGTAAAATTATTTAAGCGGAACTGTGTATGGCGGATTTATCTGCAGTTCTTCTTTCACAAAAGGATTCTTTGAGGAGCTGGTTGTTTTGTTGTGTCAGTTTCTCGTAAATAATACACGGGCGGATTCATCTTTACAATTCTTTTTATTTCATATGGGTCAACATCCAAATGGTCGGTTGCCCTGATGCGAGTGTCCCCTTCTGATTCCCCCGGTAAAATATAAGGTTCCTTACTTTGAATACCAAACGGTAATAGTTTGCCGGATGATGATCTCCTTCATACAAACATTTATTGTTTTGCTTTTGATTGCTTTTACTGGTTTTAGCCTTTCACATTCTTCTTTATTAATTGCGCGCAAAAATGTGGGCCAGTATTCTAACCCATTATGTGTTGCGAGAATTGCCAATCAGCTCTCTGTGATTACTGGTAAGGAGAAAAGTCATTTCGGCTAACTGTTTGTTAAATTTTTCAACTAAAGCCTAGGATCTGTGACTCCCGGAATGCCTCTTCTAATAGTAACTCTATGTTTCAACATTAATAGATTCACTTGGCTTTAAATTCTTTTCAATCATCGACTTGAATCATGCGAGGGTAAGTTAAAGGACCTCGTTGGTTATTAGTTGTATGGCAACAGCAACAGCAGTAGCACTCTTTTGTGTTAATGGTCAGCATCTTTGTATCTTGATGCTATGTCAATGACTGTGAGTGCGTACTTAAATCTTTTTCGTTAATCCTATCAGAGGGATTAAATATAGAAGATCCATTTGGAGGGGTGTCGTTCGGTATTGCCCCTCAACTTCTATTCACAAGTGGGGTCTCTGTATTCGTTCTAGGCGCAGGTTAAATAAATTTGCCAAAATCGCTTGTTAGATAGCCCTTCTTTTTGCTGTTTTGTTCACTGACTCCAAGCTGCTTGGCTTAGCTTTTTAAGTGCTGTGATGCCCTTCCAATATCCTTTGGGCGAATATAATTTTGTTACATTTTTTATTCTGCCTTATTTATGTGCAACAAAATACTCAACGGTCATTCATCGCAATAAACCCGATTTCTTGCATTTTTGTTTTTCTGATGGTTGATAAAAGTCACTGAATTTTGGTGGGGGCAATGTCTCGTATGGGGTTTTGCCTGTTACAAGATAATTTTGTTTTTTTGCTTGATCAACATTATAAATGTGTAAAGCTTGCATGCCCTGTCTTTTCAGTGTGGCATTAATAATATCTAACTGCCTCAACGTCTCGGCCATCCTTCTTAGGGTTCTTGTGCAGCTGCTAGTTGTCCATAGCTTTGTTATGTCTTTTTCTTCGCCGTCATTCCCCAGTTTACTAAATGCTCGGAAATTAATTCCGCTAAAAGAAAAGCGCTTTCACCACAGCGCCGCCTATAATTATTGCGGTGAAGCCATTTTTTTAATAAATGTATTTTTTTTCTTACATATTTATATTGTCTGGAAAGATTCCTTGCTTGACTAGAATATCTTTCGTGGCAACGAGCTTGCAATGATAGCAATCAGCTTGGCTGAATCCTTCCATGTCTAGTATGCCAAGATCTGCTGGTTTAATCTTAACAAGCTTTTACCAAGCTTTAGTGTAGTCCTACAACTTAGGCCTCCAATAACAGCAGAATGTATACAAGGTGTAACGTTTTTTCGGTGCTCATTTTTTTAAAAAATAAAATAATTATAAATTTAATAAAAAAACATGAACAGTGATGATCTCCTACAGCTACAAAGGCAGCCTGAAAACCTTATGAACTTATGGAAGTTCAAGTTTGATGATCATGCTATTATGCCACAAAAGGAAAGGCTGTATTCTTTGGGCAGCCTGTGGGAAAACTAAACAGTTCCTCGGAACTGAATTCAAGCAATAGAACAGATTCAGCAGATGTGCCAGGACATTTTAAAGTATCATAACAGGTATGAGGCGCAGTTGAGGGTCGAGAATGGTGAAAAGTGTGGGGCAGAACGGTTCTTAGTTTGTACACTAAAATTAGTCATTAGATTTGTCATTGGATTCTGAACAAGATCTTACGTATGATTAACGACAAGATCAGTTTTAACAAAGTCATTAGAGTCTCTAGGATGTGATTATACTACAGATTTGAACATTGTTATGCCCCCCCGCCCCCCGCACATGGGATTAATAACTTTTATCATTATAGATTGTGTTTCCCTTCAAAATGAACGATCTAGAAAATCATCAGAACCAGAATCAGGTGGAGAAAGTAACAAAGGCAAGAAAAATCAGCAGAATCAGATAACATTGAAATAGGTGGAGAAAGTAACCAGTAAAAATCCTGGGCGTGTTGAAAGCAGGAAAAATTAGCTGAGTGGTACGACAAAAAAATTAATGTTACAGACTATAACCTCATCATGAAAAATAACACGCCAACGCCAGAACAAGTTGATTCAATGTAGCTATAAAACTCCATTGATTCAAGGGCCCAAAGTCTTCATGGAATAATTGAACTTAAATACTGTTGCCATTTTTGGCGCCCTTGCTGGCTGTGGGGGCAGTTATTATGGCTATAAAATATAACCCGATGGCAACAGAAACAAAAAGCAATCAAAAAATCTGAACATTAAAATACAGAAAGAAAGAGACAACTGCACGCCAAAACGCCAATAACAAAGCATATTTTGATCCATTCAAATGGAATAATATTTTAATTTTTTTAAAAAAATAGATCATGGGTTATTATAAATGATAAAGTCAATAAATAAAAGGACAGGAGTCTATAAAAGACATTTCATAGACCAGATTTGTATCAATGTGGTTGCTTCAGGTTGTAAAAAACTTCATTAAGATCTATGCCAGAGAACGTGAGCAAGAATTCTCAACGATTACGCGATTTTTTGAGGCGTGTGTGTACTATCTTAGACATTTACTATTTAAGATAAAAACATAGATTGTATTTTTTTGATAATTATAAGAACTTGTTGTTCTTTAGAGGATGACTCCACCACATTTTTTAACCCCCCATATATGATCTTGAGGTGACTTAATCAAAGAACTTAATTAAGAACTATTAAGAAACTTGATGTTACTTGGGGGTGACGTGGGATGAATTAAGACAACTTTAAGAATGAATTAGTCAAAGAAACTTGAGGATGACCCTTAGAAGTCGGCTTGGGGCAACTTCAAGTTAAGAACTTGTGGGAGGCTTGTCGTGTGGTGCGTGGGGTGGGGTGGCTGGTGGGGGAGTGCGTGCGTGGGAGTGGGGGTGGGGGGACGTGCGTGACGTGGGGTTGCGGGGTGGGGGGACGTGCGTGGTGGGGTGGGGGGTGGGGGGGAACGTGCGTGGCGTGCGCGGTTGGAGGGGTGGGGGACGTGCGTGCGTGGGGTGGGGGGGGGGGGGTCGTGCGTGCGTGTCGTGTGCGCGCACCTTTGAAACAGACTATGTCAGAATATAATTATAGTTATTAACAGTAAAAAACAACCAAAACAACAAAATAACAGCAACACACGCACAAAAACATTTTAAAATAAGGAGTGCTGCATAGAAAAATGGTGAGGAATGGGTTTATGGTTGGCGCTTAAGCGCTCGAAAAATTCAATGACGGTGCAAGTCTCTCTGTCACTGAAGGATTATTCAAAGCAGCCACCATGTGCATTTATCAAAAGCTTGACTTTAATAATCATAGACAGTTGAATAAAGTACATTCTCGTGGCGCCCGAAGGCAGCCAAAAAAGTTTGAAAGCAGGAGTTGAATGCGATGCAGTGAAGCCAGTAATCACAGCAATATATACATAGTCATGAACGTGTTGGTGGAAATTCAATGCAGCCAACTCTAAACACCCCGACCGCTCCTGCGAGCAGTATCTTAAAAATAGGATCTTACGTCAGGGTAGTGCCTGCTGTGGTCTTTACAGCCGGCGCGCACGGGCCCACTCAACTGCCCTCTTTAACAAAACTTCCGGACGTCTCCAGTAGGCTGGGGTAGAGGTGGGCTTTGTTAGGTCAATCGGCCAAAGTCTGCCGATTGGAATAGTTTTGTTGAGGGCGCTAGTAAAAACTACCGCTTGTGGAAGTGGCTCAATTACTCCTGCCATGCAGGTTCTAACACGTCATGTGTCTCATGCCAGACTTGCCCCCTAATCCATTATTGGGTTGGATTGTATGTATTTCAGAATGAGTTTTGTTTGATGTATAATCGTTGAAAGAAATTGACAAGTTTGTGAAATTTTGGATAAGTATTGAAACAAATGAAACTTCAATTTAGTCTTCTTACGCGAGTTGGCTCAACCTGCAAATCTTATTTCAGATAGGACTCCCAGTTTTTTTGCTTTTTGACTTGTTTCAAAATTGTCCTCTTGCTTTTGAAGCCAAGTTTCCCTAAAAAAAGAGCTGAGAAAGAGATATCTTTTCCACTTTTCTTTCTCACTGAGTAACAAGCACGAGTTGTAAGATGGGGGTATTTCTTGACAGTTCAAAGATTTTGGTTTCATCAAAATGGATCGGAGGCAAGCTCACAAAGCTGTTGTTTTCAAAACTATTTGTCAAGATCTTTCACTGAAGAGTTCCGTTTTTGTTGAGGAAACAAACACGAAAATTGCTTCCTTTTGGCTTTGAGGGGAGGAGAACAAGGCTCGCCGCTCAATTTCTTTGTCAAAATCTTTGCCAAGGCCTACTTGATAATACAAGGTATTGTTTCACAAGATCGGTCTGTTGATCCGGAAAGTTTTCCCTTGCGAAGATAACAACACTTCATCATTTCTTGGTAATTTTAGTGTCACTTTCCAGCACTGGCAGAAAACATTGGAATTATCACTTCCGACTCGCATGTTTTTAACACATCACAGTTTTTCTCTTTGAAACGTCTTTACAGACCCGCCGTCGAATTTAAAATGGCCGGCGGCTGTGTATGGTAAGCACAACACAAAGTGTCACCGTGATTTAAGCTCGGCACTTGATGTGTTAAGAGGCTTTATGCGAAAGGTAACATGACTAGAATGACAAGCCGTCTCGTCACGAGGGATGCGACGTCGCGTTGGTCTCGCAGCAGTTCCATAACGGGGGCTCGTAGGTGTGCTTATTTGATTTTTTTTGGTGCGGTTTTGTGGCGAGCCGTGCACGTGTGCGAAGGGTCGTTGTCCTGGCGCCGAGCCCGCGCCATTAAATGCTGTGTGTGTGTCTGCCCGCCTACTTGTCTGTCTGTCTGTCTCTCTCTCTGTCTCTCTTCTCTGTCTGTCTGCCAGAGATTCTCTATACTCTCTTCCGCACAGAAAAGGCTGCTTTAGCACTTTTGCCAAAAACTCGTTGGGCGGTGAAAGGTGGCTTAGAGTCGCTTATTTATCTGTTCTGACATGGAAAATGGTTAGATTATGCTTTGAGATTACTTGGTATTACTTTTGGTTTTTTATTTATTTTTATTTTATGTTTTTTTTATATTTTTTTTTACCGCAGAAGATGGGTAAGGTAAGTGTTTTTGAATAAGTTTGTGGTACAATGGATTTGTTGATGTATTCTGGAAGGGAGTGTGTTCCTCAAAGAGGTTCCCGAGTACGTTAGAACTTGATTTAAATAGGTCAATCTGGGGATTGGGAATGGGACGTTTGTGGGAGTTTCTCGACGAGACTTTTGTGAATCGTCTCATTAAAGTTATTGGAGCATTCCCGGTCAGAATCTTGTGCATCATTAGCCCTTTGTTGTATTTGAGTCTCTGGCTGAATGGAAGAATGTGAAGATGTTTATAATCAGAGCTTTCGAGGCTAGTTTTCTTCAGAAGGATTAGTTTGAGCGCTCGTTTACGTAGGCTGAACAATGGTTTTAGTGTGTTTGCACTTGCAGAATCCCATATAGTCGATGCATAATCAACATGAGACTGAATTCATATGAGCATGGAGAAAAGTTTTCGTGAATGAAGGTCAAGAAAGTGTTTGATTTTGGTGAGCTGATAGACTTTCTGGGAGAGCTTTTTGCATAGTAACGTTATCTGGGGATTCCATCTGAGACTATTGTCAATTATTAGTCCTAATACTTTATGATGAGTGACTTGTTCCACAAGTACATTATTGAGGTGTATAGGAGGGAAATCATTGGTGAGCTTTTGTCTTTTTTGCCTAGTTGTAATGTACATGAGTTTTGTTTTTTGAGGGTGAAGTGACATATGATTTAGTTCGGTCCATTTTACAAGGTCGTTGGTACTCTCTTGCAAATGTTTTGAAAGACTGGAAGGATCATTATGGCTGGTGTGAATTGTGGTGTCATCTGCAAAGAGGTCGCATGTCGATCTCACATGTAGGGGTAGGTCATTAATGTAGATTGAGAAGAGTAGCAGGCCTAAAAGGGAGCCTTGTGGAACGCCATACTTAAGAGTTGTTATAGAAGAGACAGCCGTCCCCGATAAGACGCATTGAGAGAGAGAGAGAGAGAGAGAGAGAGAGAGAGAGAGAGAGAGAGAGAGAGAGAGAGAGACAGAGACAGAGACAGAGACAGAGACAGAGAGGAGAGAGAGAGAGAGGAGAGAGAGAGAGAGAGAGAGAGATGGCTTATCGCTCCGGTCAAAAAGCACTGCAAAATCATCTGTTACAATAGCCCATAAGTCAATAACACACAACAATATTGCCTTGCCGGCCACAACGACTTCTAAAATAATTTCAAAGTCTTAGTGCTCAACAAACCCTATAGAAAACCCAAAGGGTCTAGAATCTAAAGCATGGAACAATCAACTCTCATTCCATAATAACAATGCAGCATGGTCATATACACATAGCAAAATACAAAGTACATAGTACTTAGATGCACTGCCAGAATACAGAAATGAAAAAAAAAAAATGCTTACACTTCCAGTTCTGGTGCCATCCGAATACCATCACACACTTCACAGAACGAAGGTGTAGTCCTCTGTCTTTGAGATTTGTGGCCTGGCTAAATAACTCAGTAAATTCCCAAACCCCAACGCTTCCCTTGGCGCCACCTAGAGACGCCATCCTATCAGATCCCTACGCCTCATGAATATTTATAAGGGTCTTACATGTTTAACAGCAGCAATTAACTGCAACATTCATGTCACCGACATGTCCCTCTAACCTAAGCATACAACATCTTCTCAACCATTGCGTGATCCTAGTCTCACAAGTTTGAAATAAAAAAAAGATAGCAATCAGAACTATTTCCTTAAAATCCACCCCCCCCCCCCCGGCCGAGCAACAACCCTAAAGAGTAAGCCCTCCCCCCAACTACTGGTCCTCCTTATCAATTGGGACTGACAACGGTAAAACCTCCATAAACTTTCCCCAGTCTTTCCCCCCGTCAATCCAAGAGTATTGGAATCTCTGGTCCATGGGCACACAGGGGCTGTTCCTTACATCCCCACAGCTTGGCGACCTTATCGGGGATACATGGTAAATCTGTCGCTATTTTTGACATGGAGGTCTCAGCGTGCAAAAAATCTCTATAAATCCACATGAAATAAATCCAAGCATAACCAAATCCACATTGATATGTTTTACAACGGGCATTTACAACCGAATTTCTTTGGTCTCTTGCAACTAGGTCTTAAAACATGACATAGGTTTTCCGTGGTAATCTGTAATCATTCCCTTTTTTGTTTATTTCAGCCAGTATTGAATACAGCTTAAAAAGAATTTAAATAAGTAGGATAACTAGTGGTCTCCCCATAGAAAAAGTAATTGGGTTTTGGTATTTCAATTCCTAAAAATTTCTTTAAGGCAAAGAGGTGTACTTTTTCACAATGGCAGGCTGCACCATCTAGTTTCCAAAGTTCTGCATCATACTGAGCAATGGGTTGAACCTGGGAATCAACTAACTTCAACAATGAATATAAACTTAGTGTTCTTCAAAATATACAGTGTTCTCATAATACAGAGCAGAGCTTTCTTTGCTTTACTCTCCTGGTCATTGCATGTGCAATGTGATCCAATGTGAAGTTGAGTTTTGCTGAAAACGGTATATCTGAGTATTTATAAGCATTACGACGGGCAGCAGAGCGTTATATGTCCAGTTTTCTCCTGCTGCTAAATAGCCCCCCTTTCTAAAAGCAGTTATGCTGCGTTTACTTAAATTCACTTTCAAATCAGGAGAAAAAGCTGCCCGTTGCAAACTATTTAAGTGCGTTTGCAAACCAATGATCGTCTCTGATATTGGTACAATATCAATTGCTAATAAGAAAAATAAAGAGCTCAAAATGATAAATCCTAAGCATTGCTCTCAATTTACCATTATGAATTATTGTTTGTGGCAAGTTCATCAATAAACAAAGACATGAAAACTGGACTGCACATTTCACCTTTCTTAACGCCATAAGTGCACACGATGAAATCAATTTATATCCACAACGTATCTTACGTTTAACATCATTATACATACTTTCGATGCGATGGCATAAATTACCATTTATATGATTTTTGACAAAAAATGTCTAAAGAATTTTCCTATTTATGGTATGAAAAGCCTTTAAATAAAAAAAATGCAACATATAATTTTCTGTCGGAAGAGAGCTGTTATTGTAGGAAAGCTAACAAAGTAAACACGTGATCGATAGTTGAAAGATTCTTTTTGAATCCTGCTCGATATACCCTAGTAATGTTATTTTCTTCAATCCACTCTTGTAAACAATGATTAATAATTGTACTATCAATTTCACTACTAACATTACATAACGAAATCCCCCTGTAATTGTTAGGGTTGTTGAATCTCCTTTTATGTGCAGTGAAAGCACAATACTTTCTGTCGAAGAGTCAGGAGATATACGTTTCTGAAACAAAGCATTACAAATGTCACAAAGAAATCTGCAACACAATCACCTGCATTTTTTTCAGCAGCTCTCCAGTCATTCCAACCGATCCATCATGTTTTTCACTCTTCATCTTTCTGATTGCTAAAAGAACTTCTTACTTTGAAAATGTTTGATTGGAATGACTATCATTACCATCATTTTCTAATTCGTCTTCATCTGCTTCATTTTCATTTTCAAGTAAAGTTTTCAAGTGTTGAAACCAGTCATCCACGTTTGAAAACATAATAGCAGATTTACAACAAAAAATCCTGTAATCAACAAACAAATCTGATTGAAATGTCACTATAAAAGTTTCAGCAAAGCAAATGATATACAACAACAAAAATAAATAAAATAAAATTTAAAAAAGGAAGGAAATTTACAAGACTTTGAAATTCTTAATTGAAAACGGGCATGTGTTACAACCGGAATCAAATTGACTTAATACAAAGTGCTACCGTGAACTTTTTGGCACAGCTTCACGGCCTGTAACCTGTTTGTTCACACTTTCTTCTCTGTCACTGACAACGTCAAGACCATTAAACATACAGGCACGCGCAGTGTCAGCCACACAACTCTTCGCAAATGGTTCCACAACAGGGGTCAATTTTGTGGATGCTCCCTTTAAATTAAATGTAGAAGAAAACTTTTTACGAAACAAAAATTAAAAGAAACTAGAAGAGCGGCCAATATCCTGTTTCAATTCTTTCCGCTTGCCCTCCGAGTCCAGAGAAAGCTTAGTGCCATCTTTGATCAGATGGTTGAAGACCATAGACACCTTTCTGTTGTCTGCTCTAGCTTTCTTCAAAGGTGGCAACAGTTAGTGTCTTATTTCCCTCACCCTGGAAGAAAAATCTTTGGCAAGGTGCTTTAAAATTGCATTGGTATTATTACTATTATTATTATTATTATTATTATTATTATTATTATTATTATTATTATTATTATTATTATTGCAATTGTTATTGTTACTATCATCATCCATCATCATCATCATCATCATCATCATCATCATCATCATCATCATCATCATCATCATCATCATCATTATCGTTGTTGTTGTTGTTGTTGTTGTTGTTGTTCGTTTTCTTTTCTTCTTCTTCTTCTTCTTCTCATCATTATCATTGTGTGTGTGTGTGTGTGTGTGTGTGTGTGTGTGTGTGTGTGTGTGTGTGTGTGTGTGTGTGTGTGTGTGTGTGTGTGTGTGTGTGTGTGTGTGTGAACTCATGTTTGTAAATGGAATGTAGACCAATGTTATCTAACTCTCTCTCTCTCTCTCTCTCTCTCTCTCCTCTCTCTCTCTCTCTCTCTCTCCAACAAGCCCTGCTTCTTGCCCTCTCTCGTTCCCTGTGTAACCGACT
>CM031623.1:58793936-58818936 GCA_018398815.1 Conus ventricosus | reverse complement strand
TATGAGAAGAACATGCCGCACTGAGGGAGAGCGACCCGTCTATGAGAAGAACATGCTGCACTGAGGGAGAGCGCACCCGTCTATGAGAAAACATGCCGCACTGAGGGAGAGCGCACCTGTCTATGAGAAGAACATGCCGCACTGAGGGAGAGCGCACCCGTCTATGAGAAGAACATGCCGCACTGAGGGAGAGCGCACCCGTCTATGAGAAGAACATGCCGCACTGAGGGAGAGCGCACCCGTCTATGAGAAGAACATGCCGCACTGAGGGAGAGCGACCCGTCTATGAGAAGAACATGCCGCACTGAGGGAGAGCGCACCGTCTATGAGAATAACATGCCGCACTGAGGAGAGCGCACCTGTCTATGAGAAGAACATGCCGCACTGAGGGAGAGCGCACCCGTCTATGAGAAGAACATGCCGCACTGAGGGAGAGCGCACCCGTCTATGAGAAGAACATGCTGCACTGAGGGAGAGCGCACCCGTCTATGAGAAGAACATGCCGCACTGAGGGAGAGCGACCCGTCTATGAGAAGAACATGCCGCACTGAGGGAGAGCGACCCGTCTATGAGAAGAACATGCCGCACTGAGGGAGAGCGACCCGTTTATGAGAAGAACATGCCGCACTGAGGGAGAGCGACCCGTCTATGAGAAGAACATGCCGCACTGAGGGAGAGCGCACCCGTCTATGAGAAGAACATGCCGCACTGAGGGAGAGCGCACCCGTCTATGAGAAGAACATGCCACACTGAGGGAGAGCGACCCGTCTATGAGAAGAACATGCCGCACTGAGGGAGAGCGATCCGTCTGTGACCCTCCGGGGGTTGCAACCTTGCCGTGGTCGGAGGGCTTGCGCGGTCCAGTGATCCCTTAGGGTTTGCTGGCGGGGGTATCAATACTTGGAGATAGGCTGGTTTTTTCCAACTGCTTCTAGGCCTGTGAAGTTGAGATGCTGCCTGGCCTGAGCGTAACGTGGTAAGGAGTTGATGCCCTGGTAGGGCTTCCCATGTCAGATAGGCTAAGGGTGAGTGTCACCGATCGGCGGTACTAAACCAGCCGTCCATGTGTTTGGAGTAATGGTAATTCAGAAATAGAGAGCGTGTGCGTGTGCATATGTGTATATGTGTGTGTGCGAGCGTGCGTGTGTAAGATTGGGGTTTTGGTTAAGGTGGAAGGTTAGGCTAGGTAGGGGGCTGGGGAAATAAGACATACAATATTCTTGAATTCCAGTCTTCATTATGGAAGGAGTGGAAGCGGGAGGTTGGTTTCGTTTCCGACTGTTACCCTTTTGTTACTTTGGTTCTACACCAGAGAAGGCGGGGCAGGATATCGGCTGTTGTTGGTGTTGTCAAGTCTGTGAGTTGTTGTGGTAAATTGTCGGTTGTTGCACGAGCAACAACTAGTCCGTTGGTCCGGCGTGTCAGCTCTGCGGAGGGATACGCTGCTCTGACCAATCGCTGTTTTGTGTTGTGAGTAGAGTTCGCTTGAGTCCGACCAGGTCGGAATGCGTTGGGGTAGCTTCACTTCGGTCCCTGGTGTTCGTCGGAGTGGACGCGCCTTGTAGTTGCGGCGGCAGCGCCGTTAGTCGAGCTGAGTGACTTCGAGTCATAGTTAGTGCCAGGTCCTCGTCGGGTCTGGTGTGCCCTTGGCCTGTGCCGAGTCCGTGTTGTCTTCGTTGGCAGCCACTTCAGCCAGTTGCAGAACTGGTGTGGTTGAACGTCTGTCTGTCCAGGTTGGTGATTGTTAGGTTCATGGTGGTGTCATTCGTCATGTTGTGTTGTATTATGGCGAGTTGTACTGTAGTTGTCTCATGTTATGTTTAGTTGTATTATGGTTGTTGCGTATACTGGTTGTCTGGTATGATGTCGTCTTGGTTCTGTGATTGAAACTTCTTGTCAGCCGGTTTGTGTTGTTACCTTTTTTTTTGGTATATTCTGTAAGTAGTGTACATAGGGGTCCCTGAGTTCGATTGTCATGTGACAGTTTGGCTAGACAATGTGGGTTCGATATAATAACCGTTGATGGACGGTGATGTAGATATTGGTTGTGATTAGTTCATGTTAATTTCAGGGGGGTCAGTAAGAAGGTATTACGAGGTTGCATTGTGTTGAGGATCATAATGCGAGTCAGGTGCAGATGTGTCTGCGTAAATTGTAAAGGGATTGTGCTCAATTTCAGTTGTAAATAGTAGTAGTTCGTTGAAATTGATTAATGATTTCGGAGTTGACCTGCACAGCATTGGAAACGGTTAACTGTGCAGTAGGGCCAAGGCTGATTTGTGGTCGAGTGGTTTATACTGGAGTACGGTCGTGACCATTCAACTTATATTGGTGTCTTTTCACTTTCGTTACGAGTCATGGTTCTCGACGCGGGTGTCGTGCGCGCGCAGACTGTATCTGTGACGTACGTAATTTAGCACCGGACAGTGAGTTCATATGGTTAGAAATAGTTTTGGTTTTTTTTTAAAAATAAAAGACAGTCGTCACACATGCAGGGAAGTACGTGTTTGTGACATAATAGGGTTGGAGAAAGAGATCTTAGGTTGTAGGGAGACAGTCCCATTATGAATTTTAGTAGTCGGAAAGAAGGGTAAGGTAAATTTAAGGTGGGTAGCTCAGCAGTTGATAGGATAAAAACGGAGGATGTGCAGCAGGTAATATTGTATGAAGTATGGTGTGTGTTGGCATAACAAGGATTAACCACTGGGTTGTCTGACAATAGATGACATGAGAGCTGGATAGAAATTTTGGCGAACAAATCATGTATTGACATATGATTATAATTGACAGTGCAAAGAGGGTAAGAATGTGAAGGATTGTGGCTGCGAGCCGATTCTCTTGTATGAATATGCTAGAACTGTGAACCGCTAAAAATTGATTCGTTTTTTTTTTTTTTTGAGAGATGTGTATTACTACTGATTACCATGTGGAAACATTTCCTTGTGAAATTGCCCATTTCCTAGTTTATTTAGTGTTTTCTAAGGGGGCCCATGGAGTCCGTGTTGGATTGCTTACTTCTCCGAGAATTGTGTGCGAGTCATAATTTCATATGTAATAGCGTAGATTGGCTCAGGGAGAATATTGTTTTGCTGCTGTGGTAAGGGTTGGCGGGAAATGGATCTGATAACCCCAAAGTAACGGGTTGGGGGGTGTATTCGGAATTCAAGGGGTCACTCTCATGCCCGAGTGGGAAGTAGGCAAGGGATGGAGAGTTAAAGCTTTACCAGGTAGCTTATGGGCCTTGATGACTCGGGTAGTAGCAAAATTACAGTAGTGGCCTACAGTTGTGTTAGCAGGTATCCTGTCCCGTCCTGAGGCTGGGGTCAGACCACCGCAGGGTACTGCCGCGTGCCGGCAGGTGAGCGGCGGTGTCCCGTTGCCTGCTGCTTTTCCCGGGAGAGGGAGACCATCCAGGCCGTCTGCCGTCTGTGGGCAGCTCTCCTCCGCTACCGGAGTTCTTCCGGGAGTCCTCCAGCCACCTGTTGCTCTTCCCTGTTCGGGCGTCCTGTGAGAGGGCGCCGCACCAGGCCTTCCCTCACCCTCAGTGTCCAGCGGGGCCTTCAGAGGAGGAGGCGTCCTTCGAGCCCCGGACTCGTCGAGAGGGCACTGCACCAGGCCTTCCCTCACCCTTTGTGTCCGGC
This sequence comes from Conus ventricosus, assembly GCA_018398815.1. Lineage (NCBI taxonomy): Eukaryota > Metazoa > Mollusca > Gastropoda > Neogastropoda > Conidae > Conus > Conus ventricosus. The sequence continues at coordinate 58,815,295 of CM031623.1, read as the reverse complement.
GGGGCCTTCAGAGGTGTTGTGCCAGCGCGGGGGAGGAGTCAGACTGAGGAGCCACGGTCGCCGCCGGGTGTAGAGTCTTCGGGGTGTCAGCCTGCGTGAGGCCACGGACAGCGCTGAGGAGCGGAGTCATCCGTGGAGGAGTCAGCCTGTGAGGGTCCACGGACAGCGCTGAGGAGCGGAGTCATCCGTGGAGGAGTCAGTCTGTGAGGGTCCACGGACAGTGCCGAGGACTGGAGCTTTCCGGGCCGGGATAGGTCGTCCCATGGGTGTTGTAGAAGGGGTGTAGCGTTAGGTAGTAGAGTAGGGGTGTTAGTTACTGCCTCCTTTTGGGACGTAGTGGCCAGCACAGTGTAGGGTACTTGTCGTTGCCTCCCTTAGGGACGCAGTGACCAGTGCGATAGTGGTCCCGGGTCAAAAGAGAAGGGTGGGTCCTGGGGAAAGGTGTGGGTGGTAGTAGTTTAAGTTTAGAGTCCCTTGGGTTTATTCTTGTCCCTATTAGTTAGCCACCACGTGTGCGGGCTATCTCTGCGTCCCTAGGTCGCAGTGATATACCGCAACTGGTGTTTTTTAGTATAGATTAAGGTTATCAGGGTCGTATTAGGGCAGTGTGGGTCAGTGAAGAAGTGGGATACCGGTGTGTGGGTGTGGATGGACGTGAGGGGTGGCGCCATATTGTGTGTGTGAAATAAAGAAGTGCGCATGATTGTAAAGCTGTGTTAGTGTGCTGTGTTGTCTGCTCTAGTGTGTAATAGGCGTGGGTAAGGGTGGTAGGGCCGTCCGGCTTAGCGACCGTGACAGTGAGGATCCTGACTAAGAGAAACCCGCCTTTCTCCTTTTCTTGTTTTCTGCCTTTCTTGTTTGGCCCTTTTCTATCTTCGTCTCCCCTTCAAGTCTTCTTTTCCACACTCCTTTTCTCTTGTGGTCTCCTTAAGATCCGCCGCGTTTGCCGTGCGGTGCGACCTGTGTCGGAGGGGGAGGAGATCCTGGTGATTGAGAGGGCCAGCGCTCTCAACACATCACTTTGGCTCGGACCTCTCCTAGACAGGGAGCACACTTTGGCCCGGGTGTACTAATCGGCTCCCCTTCTTGGGGTTGGGTCAAGACAGGCAGTTCTCCTGCTGGCCAAGTAAACCCCTGCAGTGCTCAGCTCTCTGTTCCCGGGAGTTGAGCATGATCAGGGGGGATAGGGTTGGTTGCTTCTGCTTGTCGTATGTCTCTCCTGAAGCCTGGAAGGGGTCAAGACATTGGTTTCTTGGCCCTGGCCCCTTAGTTGGACTCCAAGTGGGTGGGTAAGGAGGGATGAAATACAATAAACAAAATATGGCTTTTTCAAAAACTACCCCCCCCCGCCCCCCAAAAGGAAGAGGAAGGCAGCATCCCCTATTTCAGGGGATTTTCAAACAGACAGTGATTCAGATACTGAAATAAGACAGAAGACAGGTTTCTGGGCTTCCTGGCTCGTGATGGAAGGGACGGAGCAGGAAAGACCCCTTTCAGCTCTGAGCCCTTTTGCTATCCAGAAGGGCTTTCAAGGTCTAGCAGGTGACCCTCAGTCAGACAAAAGGTTGAGGAATGGCTCGTTTCTAATTCAATGTCGATCTAAAAAGCAATCTGAACAGCTGTTGAGAGCAACAAAGATAGTGGACAGGGAGATCAGGGTGACTCCTCATAAACAGTTAAATTCGTCAAAAGGTGTGATTCGCTGCAGAGATCTATCAGGGGTCTCAGAGGCAGAAATCAAGACGGAACTGGCGTCCCAAGGTGTAAAGAAAGGTTCAGATAGAGTGGACACCAACACCCTCTTTCTGACGTTCTGCAACCCTGTGCTGCCTCGGTCATCAAAGTCGGTTACCTAAATGTTCATGTTAAGCTGTATGTGCCGTCCCCGTTGAGGTGTTTCAGATGCCAGAGGTTTGGCCATGTCAGAGACCACTGTTCTGGGCAGGAGGTGTGCGGTGTTTGCTGCAAGGAACCCATGATGGGCCGTGCAAAGATCCGGCACATGTGCAAAACTGCGGTGGCGACCATCCCTCCTCTTCAAGAAACTGTCCTCTTTGGATTCAGGAATCCACTATACAACGCATCAAAACAGAAAAGAAGATCTCCTTTTTGAGGCCCGCAAACAGGTTGTGGGCAGTCAGACGCCCACAGCATCTTCATATGCTTCGGTCGTAAAGAAAATTTCCCACTCGGTCAGTCTGCTGTCAGATGATGAATTCTTTATTTTCGAAGACATTGCAAGGAAGAACTGTCAGCTCTGGTGGAAGCAGGTCCACCACCTCCCAACCCAAATGTGAATGGCCCTGGTGGAAGCAAAAAATCCGCCACCCCTCAGACTGCCAGCAGTCTACAACATCTGCTGCTGGGCAGATTAAAAAACCAGCACCCGCACCTCGAACTCCTCTGTCCAGTGCCCGTGTGGGCAGGGAGTTCAACTCAGTGTGGAGATGGTGGAGATGAGGAAGAAACCTCCACCATCTCCCACATCCAGACCTCCACCATCTCCAAACTCCAGGCCTTGTCACCTGCGGGCAAGTCTGCCAGCTTCTGTGTCAGTCTATAAAACCTTCCGTCGTGGCTCTTCAGGAAACTCAAATTCCAAAGCCAGAAGACCTTTACTCTTTCTAGCTTAATATTTTTTCAAAACCACACAACCATCCACGTTGGGACTGTCGGGCGGTGTTGCCCTTCTCCTACACAAAACTTTGCTGTATAGTCCTGTCGCTCTGTCTACCTCCCTTCAGGTGTGGCTGCGAGAGTCACTCTCCACAAGACTGTGACAATCTGTTCCCTTTATCTTCCACCTTCTGTCCCCGGGTTTTTCGTCAGGACCTTGTCAGTCTGATAAGAGAACTTCCTCGACCTTTTTTGCTGTTGGGTGACTTTAACGGTCACAATCCTCTTTGGGGTAGTGTCGGTACGTCATCCAGAGGTCTGCTAATTGAGGATGTCCTTTCGGATTTGGATTTGTGTTGTCTGAACGAGGATCTGCAACTTACCTCCACTCTTCCACAGGTTCACTTTCGCGTTTAGATTTGTCGGTTTGTGACCCCTCGCTGGTCCTGGACTATGAGTGGTCTGTCCATGAACGATCTGCACGGAAGTGACCATTTCCTTCCTGTCCCTTCTACAACCCGTACTAACTGAAACACGTCTCTGTCTCTCAACATCTAAATTAAAAGAAATCAAACGGGGATCATTATGCAGCCACTATTTCTAAGGAATTCTGACACTGAATTTTTCCTTTCAGAGACCAGACCCAAGCAGAATCACTGACTAACACTGGTGATCAAGTGTGCTAAAACTTGTTATTCCCAGTGTCTTCCCGCTAAATTTTTTTTTCACATGCCCAAAACACCCTGTTTTGATTCAACAGCCAACAAATTTATCCAAAGTTCGGAACGGGCTCACGTCAGGTGTACCATCCGACCTTCGGTCCCAACGCTCGAGCCCATCAGCAACTCTCCGTGCTAAATCGATACACACTTTTTAAATCATAAACGTCGGTCGAGAAGTATCCTGCTCCAGGCTGACGTCGAAAACTTTCCAAGAAAAAAGTGTGGAACATAATTAAAAAAAATCAAAAGGAAGAAACACCTGTCCCCACTGTGAACCATCTCAAGTTAGCTGACTCTTTAATAACAGAGAAATAAAGCATTGCTAATCTTCAGGCTCAACCATATAAAAGAAGTCCTCCCTCTTTTCAAACAAATCAGCCACTTTTGTCAAAAATAAAACGGGGGGGGGGGGGGGGGGGGGTAAAGAAAAAACACCCTGCAACTTTTCGTCAGACAACATGGAAGACTACAATCTTCCTTTCACTTTTAAATGAACTGAAAATCTGCCTTACTCTGTCCTGGCAAACGATTCCTACTCCAGGTATAAGATGATATCCATTATCACTGTGAAACATCTTCCGCAAGAAGGTCTGAATAACTGTTTTACAGGTATACAACCATGTGTTGACTACAGGTTTTCTTTCCTTTCACGCCCTCTTTGGCGAAAAGCCCTCATTATTCCCATCCCCAAACCTGGAAAAATGATCTTTCTAATTCATCCACCTACGACCCAATAGCTTTGACCAGCTGTGTCAGAAAATTTGATGGAGAAAATGGTCATGCTAGGCTCATTTGGAAACTCGAAACCGATGGCCTTTAGGCGAAAGAAACAGTGTAGGTTTCCTCCTCCCGCCAACATCGGACTACTGTTGACCATAATATTCGACTGGACTCTACACTTTCGGAACGCCTTTCAGAACAAACAGCATGCAGTGGCATTTTCTTTGACTTGGAGAAAGGCCAACGATTACCACCTGGAAGTCGGGGATACTTCATGATCTCCACGATCTGATTTTCGAGGTCATCTTCAATCATCCGCTTTTTATCAAACTGTTTTTTGGCAGAACGACAGTTTTCCGGTCCGGGTGGCACCACTCTCTCTGATGTCCCACGAGCAGGAGTTGGGTGTTCCACAGGGGACATACTGTCGCCTGCCGCCTCTTTAGCATCAAGATTAATAACATTGTACAATCATTCACAGGGTTCACAGACTGCTCAATGTTAGTGGAAGATTTCCTCTGTCTACGCAACTGAAGCCTGTACCCGAGTGTCCAGCGCAGGCTACCAGCTTTGCGTGGATAAAATCCATCGATGGCAATGAAAACGGTTTCACCATTCTCCAACAAAGACGTCAGTGTATTCACTTCCATAATTTTCCGTCATTTTTTTTCCAGATCCCATCTTCAAGTGGGGAAATCTCCCCATTCCAAGCTGTTAAAGGAGGCCAAATTTCTGGTAATCATATTGACCATAAACTGAACTTATCTCTCACCACATCAAAAACCCTCCAAACTGCATTCCAGAAAGCACTGAATATTCTGCGGGACGTAGCGCCAACACTGACTGGGCGCTGATCTGATAAACTTTGCTTTCACCTCTACAGAGCCCGTGGTCCCGATCCAACTGGACTACGGTTGTTCTGTGTACGGCTCCGCAAGATCGTCCTTACCTCAAACTCTTGGACCTATCCATCCCATCAAGGCCTTCGTCTCTGTCTTGGAGCGTTCCGCACCACCCTGAGTACAGCCTGAACGCCAAGGCGGATAAACCATCATTTCCAAACCGCAGGCTGAAACAGTCCATAGACATAATTAATATATCCGACAGTTCTCGGACAAAACCAGAAAAAAAACCCTGCCAAGACTGTGTCTATATGATCCTCCATTCCAAAGAAAGATTTGAAAACAACCCTAAATGTATCCGCCCGTTTGGTCTATCCGTAAGGCACCTCACGTGGCGAATGCCGGTCTAGACCTAGAGTTGTGACTTGATATTTCCCCAAAGTTTCCGATCAACCACCGTGGACTTTTTCATTTCACAAACCCAGAGATTCGTTCGATCTTGCAGCTTTTCGCAAAGGAGTCTACCAGCTCTCTGGCGTACAAGGCTTTGTATGCTGACTCTGTTCCAAATACCAGCCTGACAAAAGTTTTCACTGACGTGTCCAAGTCTGAAGAATGGAGTGGCCTAGATGCATCACTACTGCCCTGGCCGCTCCTTCCTCAGGATACAGTGTGGGAACATATTCAATCAATGCTTCTTGTCAGTAGTCAGCTGAACTTACTGCCACAAGGTACTGGCTTTGAAGATAATCTCACATTCTTTCGAAAAGAGATACTTTCCTGGTTCTGTAGGATTCGCTGTCAGCTTTGGAGGCCAATACTGGCCGCAACCTTCAGCTCCAGAACTTTACATTTTTAAAAAACATTTAGCAAGTAGAAGGCGGACGGTTACAACATTAACTCTTAGCTTGGGTTCCAGGTCATGTTGGCAACGGCGGGAACGGAAATGGTTGATCGTTTTAGCCCAAGACGCCACAAAGAGAGAAACTGTCCAACATCTTAATCCCCAGCTCAGATGTGAAACCCAATATTAACGATTATGTGATAGACCTCTGGCAGGAGGATTGGAACACACAGACGAATAACAAACTCATTCAGATCCGTCCAAACCTAAGGACTTTCTCCACCATCCACGCGGGAGGGTCGTAAAGAGGAAACGGTTCTGTAGCCGTCTGCACACCGGCCATTCGTATTTTACCCAAGCCTACCTATTAAAGAGAGAAGAAGCTCCGTGGTGCATTCCATGTAATGCGCCACTCACAATGAAACATGTTTTTTTAGGTGTTGGGACTTGCACGATGTGAGACACAAACATTTTACGGCGGAGTCCATGAAGATCCTGTTCAGGGAGTCCCGCCTGATGTGTTTCCTTGAGTTTTTTGAGAGAGATTAACATTTTTCATCTGATTTAAGATTTTACGGAAGAAAGATTTTTAACGAAGTTTCTGTACGTTTCTAGACGATGTCATTTAAAAGAGATGTGTGAAAGGTTCTTTTTTTTTTTAATGACTGGGGGAGTTGATTTTAACGTGGTGACAGCCCGGGATGTGGCCCTTTGCGGTCGGCTGGGCTATAAGCAACATTATCTTACTTATCTTTCCGTCTGTGAGAAGAACATGCCGCTGAGGGAGAGGGGACCCGTCTATGAGAAGAACATGCCGCACTGAGGGAGAGCGACCCGTCTATGAGAAGAACATGCCGCACTGAGGGAGAGCGACCCGTCTATGAGAAGAAAAAGCCGCACTGAGGGGGAGCGCACCCGTCTATGAGAAGAACATGCCGCACTGAGGGAGAGCGCACCCGTCTATGAGAAGAACATGCCGCACTGAGGGAGAGCGCACCCGTCTATGAGAAGAACATGCCGCACTGAGGGAGAGCGACCCGTCTATGAGAAGAACATGCCGCACTGAGGGAGAGCGACCCGTCTATGAGAAGAACATGCCGCACTGAGGGAGAGCGCACCCGTCTATGAGAAGAACATGCCGCACTGAGGGAGAGCGACCCGTCTATGAGAAGAACATGCTGCACTGAGGGAGAGCGCACCCGTCTATGAGAAGAACATGCCGCACTGACGGAGAGCGACCCGTCTATGAGAAGAACATGCCGCACTGAGGGAGAGTGGCGGCCGCCTAGAAAAGAGGATTGAAGACATGGAGAGGAAGACCAACCTTTGGAATGTAGGTTAAAACGGAACAACCTCATCATCCACGGACTTGAGAAAGCAGAGATGGAGACGGCAGATGACCTGGAGGCTGCAGTCAGGGAACTCTTCACTGACAGGCTGGAGCTGGCCAAGGGCGTTCGTTTTCACCGCCTGCATCGTCTGAACCAGAGGCCCAACCCTCCAAAGATCGTTTTCACCGCCTGCATCGTCTGAACCAGAGGCCCAACCCTCCAAAGATCGTTTTCAACGCCTGCATCGTCTGAACCAGAGGCCCAACCCTCCAAAGATCGTTTTCACCGCCTGCATCGTCTGAACCAGAGGCCCAACCCTCCAAAGATCGTTTTCACAGCCTGCATCGTCTGAACCAGAGGCCCAACCCTCCAAAGATCGTTTTCACCGCCTGTATCGTCTGAACCAGAGGCGCAACCCTCCAAAGATCGGGAGCTGTACCTTCTTCAAGGACAAGGTGGACATACTCAGAGCGAGAGGGAAATTAAATGGTACTAGTAATTTCGCCGAGGATAATGATGATAATAATAGTAGAAATCATCATCATCATCATCATCATCATCATCGTCATCATCATCATCATTATAATAATAAGTATAATGATAATGATGAGAAAAAGAAGAAGAGAAGAAGAAGAAGAAGAAGAAGAAGAAGAAGAAGAAGAAGAAGAAAAAGAACAACAACAACAACAACAACAACAACAACAACGATGATGATGATGATGATGATGATGATGATGAGGATGATGATGATGATGATGATGATGATGATGATGATGATGATGATGATGATAGTAACAATAACAATTGCAACAATAATAATAACAATAATAATGATAATAATAATAATAATAATAATAATAATAATAATAATAATAATAATAATAATAATAATAATACCATAGCAATTTTAAAGCACCTTGCCAAAGATTTTTCTTCCCGGGTAAGGGAAATAAGACGCTAACTGTTGCCACATTTGAAGAAAGCTAGAGCAGACAACAGAAAGGTGTCTATGGTCTTCAACCATCTGATCAAAGATGGCACTAAGCTTTCTCTGGACTCGGAGGGCAAGCGGAAAGAATTGAAACAGGATATTGACCGCTCTTCTAGTTTCTTTTAATTTTTGTTTCGTAAAAAGTTTTCTTCTACATTTAATTTAAAGGGAGCATCCACAAAATTGACCCCTGTTGTGGAACAATTTGCGAAGAGTTGCGTGGCTGACACTGCGCGTGCCTGTATGTTTAATGCTCTTGACGTTGTCAATGACAGAGAAGAAAGTGTGAACAAACAGGTTACAGGCCGTGCAGCTGTGCCAAAACGTTTACGGTAGCACTTTGTATTAAGTCAATTTGATTCCGGTTGTAACACATGCACGTTTTCAATTAAGAATTTCAAAGTCTTGTAAATTTCCTTCCTTTATTATTTATTTATTTTTTTTTTGTATATCATTTGCTTTACTGAAACTTTTATAGTGACATTTCAATCAGATTTATTTGTTGATTACAGGATTTTTTTGTTGTAAATCTGCTATTATGTTTTCAAACGTGGATGACTGGTTTCAACACTTGAAAACTTTACTTGAAAATGAAAATGAAGCAGACGAAGACGAATTAGAAAATGATGGTAATGATAATCATTCCAATCAAACAATTTCAAAGCAAAAAGTTCTTTTAGCAATCAGAAAGATGAAGAGTGAAAAAAAAAAACTGATGGATCGGTTGGAATGACTGGAGAGCTGCTGAAAAAAAATGCAGGTGATTGTGTTGCAGATTTCTTTGTGACATTTGTAATGCTTTGTTTCAGAAACGTATATCTCCTGACTCTTGGACAGAAAGTATTGTACTTTCACTGCACATAAAAGGAGATTCAACAACCCTAACAATTACAGGGGAATTTCGTTATGTAATGTTAGTAGTGAAATTGATAGTACAATTATTATTCATTGTTTACAAGAGTGGATTGAAGAAAATAACATTACTAGGGTATATCAAGCAGGATTCAAAAAGAATCTTTCAACTATCGATCACGTGTTTAGCTTTCCTACAATAACAGCTCTCTTCCGACAGAAAATTATATGTTGCATTTTTTTTTATTTAAAGGCTTTTCATACCATAAATAGGAAAATTCTTTAGACAATTTTTGTCAAAAGTGATTTAAATGGTAATTTATGCCATCGCATCAAAAGTATGTATAATGATGTTAAACGTAAGATACGTCGTGGATATAAACTGATTTCATCGTGTGCACTTATGGCGTTAAGAAAGGTGAAATGTGCAGTCCAGTTTTCATGTCTTTGTTTATTGATGAACTTGCCATAAAATGGTAAATACGGTGCAATGCTTAGGATTTTCATTTTGAGCTCTTTATGTTTCTTATTAGCAATTGATATTGTACCAATGTCAGAGACAATCATTGGTTTGCAAACGCACTTAAATAGTTTGCAACGGGCAGCTTTTTCTCCTGATTTGAAAGTGAATTTAAGTAAACGCAATATAACTGCCTTTAGAAAGGGGGGCTATTTAGCAGCAGGAGAAAACTGGACATATAACGCTGTGCTGCCTGTCGTAATGCTTATAAATACTCAGATATACCGTTTTCAGCAAAACTCAACTTCACATTGGATCACATTGCACATGCAATGACCAGGAGAGTAAAGCAAAGAAAGCTCTGCTCTGTATTATGAGAACCCTGTATATTTTGAAGAACACTATGTTTATATTCATTGTTGAAGTTAGTTGATTCCCAGGTTCAACCCATTGCTCAGTATGATGCAGAACTTTGGAAACTAGATGGTGCAGCCTGCCATTGTGAAAAAGTTCACCTCGTTGCCTTAAAGACATTTTTAGGAATTGAAATACCAAAACCCAATTACTTTTTCTATGGGGAGACCACTAGTTATCCTACTTATTTAAATTCTTTTTAAGCTGTATCCAATGCTGGCTGAAATAAACAAAAAAGGGAATGATTACAGATTACCACGGAAAACCTATGTCATGTTTTAAGACCTAGTTGCAAGAGACCAAGAAATTCGGTTTTAAATGCCCGTTGTAAAGCATATCAATATGGATTTGGTTATGCTTGGATTTATTTCATTTGGATTTAAAGAGATTGATTGCACGCAGAGACCTCCATGTCAAAAATAGCGACAGATTTACCATGTATCCCCGATAAGCTCGCCCAGCTGTGGGGATGTAAGGAACAGCCCCTGTGTGCCCATGGACCAGAGATTCCAATACTCTTGGATTGACCGGGGGAGAAACTGGGGAAAGTTTATGGAGGTTCCACCGTTGTCAGCCCCAATTGATAAGGAGGACGAGTAGTTGGGGGAGGGGGTTTACTGTTTAGGGTTGTTGCTCCGACGGGGGGTGGGGGTGGGGGGATTTTAAGGAAATAGTTCTGATTACTATCTTTTTTTTATTTCAAACTTGTGAGACCTAGGATCACGCAATGATTGAGAAGATGTTGTATGCTTAGGTTAGAGGGACATGTCGGTGACATGAATGTTGCAGTTAATTGCTGTTGTCAAACATGTCAGACCCTTATAAATATTCATGAGGCGTAGGGATCTGATAGGATGGCGTCTCTAGGTGGCGCCAAGGGAAGCGTTGGGGCTTGGGAATTTACTGAGTTATTTAGTCAGGTCCCAAATCTCAAAGACAGAGGACTACACCTTCGTTCTGTGAAGTGTGGGATGGTATTTAGTCAGGCCCCAAATCTCAAAGACAGAGGACTACACCTTCGTTCTGTGAAGTGTGGTATGGTATTTAGTCAGGCCCCAAATCTCAAAGACAGAGGACTACACCTTCGTTCTGTGAAGTGTGGGATGGTATTTAGTCAGGCCCCAAATCTCAAAGACAGAGGACTACACCTTCGTTCTGTGAAGTGTGGGATGGTATTTAGTCAGGCCCCAAATCTCAAAGACAGAGGACTACACCTTCGTTCTGTGAAGTGTGGGATGGTATTTAGTCAGGCCCCAAATCTCAAAGACAGAGGACTACACCTTCGTTCTGTGAAGTGTGGGATGGTATTTAGTCAGGCCCCAAATCTCAAAGACAGAGGACTACACCTTCGTTCTGTGAAGTGTGGGATGGTATTTAGTCAGGCCCCAAATCTCAAAGACAGAGGACTACACCTTCGTTCTGTGAAGTGTGGGATGGTATTTAGTCAGGCCCCAAATCTCAAAGACAGAGGACTACACCTTCGTTCTGTGAAGTGTGGGATGGTATTTAGTCAGGCCCCAAATCTCAAAGACAGAGGACTACACCTTCGTTCTGTGAAGTGTGGGATGGCATTTAGTCAGGCCCCAAATCTCAAAGACAGAGGACTACACCTTCGTTCTGTGAAGTGTGGGATGGTATTTAGTCAGGCCCCAAATCTCAAAGACAGAGGACTACACCTTCGTTCTGTGAAGTGTGGGATGGTATTTTGATGGCACCAGAACAGTGTAAGCATTTGTTTTCATTTCTGTATTCTGGCAGTGCATCTAAGTACGATGTACTTTGTATTTTGCTATGTGTATATGACCATGCTGCATTGTTATTATGGAATGAGAGTTGATTGTTCCATGCTTTTGATTCTAGACCCTTTGGGTTTTCTATAGGGTTTGTTGAGCACTAAGACTTTGAAATTATTTTAGAAGTCGAGTTCATATTTGGTTGTTTATATGTATGAACACATGTTGGAAGGAAAGACTTACTTAATTGCTGACTGGATTTCTTGGTTAATAAATGAGCCATTTTAATATTTTGTTTATATCTTTGAGCAATTAGAATAAAAATGTAGTCTCCGTGCTGTACATGGATGTGTAGATTAAGGACTAATTGGTCTATGCATGATAGAAATTCAGTTAGGTGTTCGGATAACCGTCGGCCAGCATCTTCAGAAATTTAATAGGCAGATGTACAGGTTTATTTCGCGCTTTGTTGCATTGAGTCAGTTTGCTTATAAAATTATGGTTGCAAATGCAAGTTGGCATTTAGAATGCCTTGCCTTAAGTGAAGATCTTTCTGTAAAAAAGGCATGTGCATCTTCAATGGAGAGTGCTATAGGTGCACGACTGGATGATACGTGAATGGAAAAAAAACGAAGGTAGATGATGTTCTGTGACAATAGAAAACACAGACATTATGGGGTCATTATGATAATTATGGTTTTTATACCTAATCAAACAATAAGTGAATAAGTAGATAGAATAGTGATGTAGTAGGCAGATTATTACTAGTGTTTTTTAGAATTTTTATAATTGAACTGTTGAGACATGAGTTGTGATATAATGGCCGGCAAGGTAATATTGTTGTGTGTTATTGACTTATGGGCTATTGTAACAGATGATTTTGCAGTGGGTTTTTGGTTTTTTACCAGAGCGATAAGCCATAGCTCTCTCTCTCTCTCTCTCTCTCTCTCTCTCTCCTTCTCTCTCTCTCTCTCTCTCTCTCTCTCCTGAGTTTATTTCTTTTCCGAAGAACATGTTACCATACCGGCTATGTTACCATACCGGCTATGTTACCATACCGGGTATATGTATCTGTCTCCCTTATGTGCAGATGAAGGTTACAGGCTTGTTGCCTATTATAGGCTGTTTGCCTTTAATGTCGACTGAAATGTGCATATTTCTTTGTTGCTGTTTCATGTTTGTTTGTTTTTATTTCATGAGTCAAAGTGTTGCGCTTGCTTAAGCTCACTGTCGATTTCTTTGACTGTTTGTAATTTGGGGATGCAGTCTGTTATCCCATGTTGTTTAACTGTAGAAGCGAACTGATGAGCAGTTATGACGGAACACATGGAATGAGATGGAATGATTATGTTAGGGACATGAATCCCACATAGTTGGCAGTTGCTGCTCCGACTTCAGGCAGCACAGGGTTGAAACGTGTCTTTGAGGTTAGGTTTACCCTGGTTTCAGAGTGGTCGTTTTGTCACTCGATTTGTTCTTGGTTGGATAGGTTATCATTGTTGATAACCTCTGCACAAATCCAATGCAAGAGACTAAGAGCTATAGCGGTTGAAACTATGATTCCGAATACCATAGTACAGCACATTCCTGATTATGTTTCTCCTGGAGGATATACTCTGGCTCGCTGTTAGAATGAGGGATACCTTATCCCTGAGATTGATGTAGTTTTGTCTTTTTGCAAAATGATACTTTTATGTCACGTTGAAGAATTTATGCAATGACTCGGATGCATGTGAACTATGCAATGGTGTAAGATGCATTTATGGTTTATGTTAGTTTGCATTTTTATTTACAGGCCATGGTTGCTGGAGCCTTTTTTCCCTTTCCCCTTTCCCCCTTCTTAGCGTTTTACTTTTAGTTTTACCTTTCTGTTTTGCTTTACTTTCTATTTCATTTTTGTTGTCACCAGCCACTTTTAAGTACAAAAAAGCTGTAGACCAAATTAAAAGAAAGAAAATCTTCACTGGGCCTGACTCATTTGTCTTTTTGGATGAACCTAGTCCAACTTTCTCCCGAACCCGATCTCCCCTTGTGCGTTTCTTTACAGTAGGATCAAAGGGAGGTTTACATCTCTTTCAGCTTTAAATCATGCGCAGTGTGGTCTAAAAACTTAGCGGATGTGGTGTAGCGTATATGGACTAGTCCGCACGCAGTGAAATCTCCTTGATAAAACAGAAACTGAAACTGCAAAAGAAGACGAACTACATTTTGTTTAATGCTTCTGTAAATCATCTAGTTTTCTAGGGATCCCTGTCAGTTTTGGTTAAGTCTGCATATAGTCTCACAGAATTAAAGCATCGTAAGACATTTCTCGGTGCACTTGTTCAAGGCCTTTCAGTTTTGATCAGTTATGACTTTGTGAGAGAGAAGTCCATCCAGTCTTTCTAGTGCTCAACATATTTCTATGTAATGTTCTCCATACCCCTCTCCATGAGGGGCACTGGCCTGTACATGAACAAACCATCTGAATTCTGAACTCTCTCTCTCTCTCTCTGTCTCTGTCTCTGTCTCCCCCTCTCTCTCTCTCTCTCTCTCCTCTCTCTCTCTCTCTCTCTCTCTCTCTCTCTCTCTCTCTCTCTCTCTGTCAGACAGTTCTACAGAGCAAAACACAGGCTCATCTGTTCCGTCAACAAAATCTCTACACAACAAGAACAAACCAAACACAAACACAATGACAGAAATCCCCACTGCCATCAACAAACAGAATCCAAATCCCCCACCTCCTTTAGCTCCCCTACGACAAAAGACAATCCCAGACACTTGTAACATGCTGCTATTAGGAGACTCTGTGTTGCAGGGGGTAGATGAGAAGGAAATGTCAACAGAGCGCTACAGGGTCAAAAATCTGTCAGTGCCTGGTCTGACAGTCCATCATCTGTGTCAATGGCTGAAATCACTGCCCCCATCACCCCACATCCAACGGGTCACTTTCCATGTGGGGATCAACAGCTGTGATGAAAGGCCAGTGTCTGCAGCAGACTGGGTTGAGTTAATCCACCTACTCAGGCAAGCGTTCCCCAGTGCTTCACTGCAGGCCTCCTCCATTTTCCTCCCCTTGGTCAACACCCCCTTAAGGACATGGCGTCAAGATCCACGGCCAATCTTCGCCTCTCCTGCCGTCAAGAGGGGATCAGTTACCTAGATAACACCCCTTCCTTCCTCGCCAGATCTGGGGCGCCAAAGAAAGCCATGTACCGAGACAGACTACATCCCAGTTCCTATGGCTGCAAAGTCCTTGCCTCCAACATCTGTCCCACTAGTAACCACAAGACCCAACCCTCCAACTACATCAGGCCCACCACACACAGAGCACCAAGGGACCGTCTTGCAACACAAGACGCCCCAGTGACCACTTACAGTCCACCTACTTATAACTATGAAAGTGATTTCCCAGCGAACACCCCCAAAATCCCAACTCGCGCAGTGTGTATAGTATACTAGGTCGGCATCAACGCCCTACAAAGCAACCCCTTCTACAGTCCCCACCCACATGGATTCCTTTTCTTCCCCAGTGAATAGAAATGACAAAAAGCAATGTAAAGAGTACAGAAACGTGACCTGCACCCTCCACCCACATAGCACATCACCCCATGCCATGTCCAAACCACACACTAGCAGCAACCAACACACACCATCTCCAAACACATCTCAGCTGCAACCTCACAACAAATCTTGGCTACAATTTCCCAGCACAGCACAACTACCACCCTCTAATACCCCATAACAATCCACCAACTCCAAACAATGCCCACCTTACACTTCACAATACAGCACTCCTGCCACCACCCAACACATTACACTTCCAACTCCCCACCATCACACACATCCCACAGCAGTCAGTACAACCCCCTAGCCCACTACATCCATTTGCTGTTCAGTTGCTGAACACGATGACTGCTCAGTTCCTGTCACAGCAACACCAACCAGCTCCTCTCCCCATGTCCTCATTGAATTAAATTAATTTGTCACTTTATGCATCCCTATATTCGTATATTATTGCTTCATCACCGTCTCTGCATATGTTTATATCCACTTCATGTCACATAGGTATGTAGTGCGATATGCTATTTCATCATCCATGTGCTATGTATGTGTGCGCATATCTAATGGTTGTGAGCGTGCATAATGTTTATATCCACTTCATATCACACAGGTATGTAGTGCGATATGCTATTAATTTTCATCATCCATGTGCTATGTATGCATGCGCATATCTAATTGTTTTGAGCGCATATCTAATAGTTTTCTACATGCGTGTGTGTGGGCGCACACACGCGTGTGTGTATGTGAGTGTGCGTACGTGCGTATGTGTGTGTGTGTGTGAGTCTGTGTATGTGTGCGCGCGCGCACGCGCGCGTGCGTGTGTATGTGTGAATCTATGTGTATTTGTTTGTTGGTTCGTTTCCTTGTCTGGCCTGCTGCAGTCTGTCGGGTGCCTGTCAGATGTATTGCACGACTTGTTACTTTTATCTCAAGAAGTGTGTTCTATGGTGTTGTGGACAAACAAAAAACTGGTGCGTCGACATCGAAGTGATGCCACTCAGTGGTTAAAAAGACAGAGCAAAATGTGCTGACGTTGGGAGTGTTGTAGACAAACAAAAACTGGTGCGTCGTCATCGAAGTGCTACCACTCAGTGCTTAAAAAGACAGAACAAAATGTGCTGACGTTGGGATTGTTGTAGACAACAAAAACTGGTGCGTCGTCATCGAAGTGCTACTACTCTGTGTTTAAAAAGACAGTGTCACGAACAGGTTTTTGTCCAGGGGTAATATTCAGGTGGGGAGATCTTTCCTGTTCGTTTTTATTTCCCATCCGACGACAGAAACCCTAGCAAAATGTTTTGGGTCTTGTTTTCGTTATTTCTTGTTTCCAATGTAGCCTTTCCTCCATCCTTCCCCCTCTATATAATCTGTTTTCATCATCCTCCCTCCTACCTGTAACTGTCCACGGGTTTCCGCGACGCCTCGCTGTGTCAGGTCTGACACGCATGCCTCAGTTTTTCTCGGAGATTCTCGTGTTTACTCACCCTAGAATCGAAGCTGACGTTTTTGTCGCAGTGTCGTCTATTGGCACTTTGCGAAAGTCCAGCCTCGAGTCGAAGTCATATCTTCTCCCTGGTAGCGTTTTCGGGTTCAGCTTCATTGCTGTTTTGATTTCTTCATTGGAATCTTCACCTCACCCCGGAGTGCTATCCTTCATTGGATTGGGCATAGGGGTTTTGGTGGTTGGTGACTTGGGAGCTCTCTTCCTGCTGACCAGGGCTGGGGCTGTGGTCTCACGACCATTCTTTTCCTCGTCGGGAGAGTTGGGAGCCTGGTGTTGGAGACGCTGGTTCTTCAGTGAACGGAGCGTGGCATACGGCTAGCTTTTCACAAGCCTGTTGGTAAGTGACGTTTTGTTCCTTGAGATAGGCTTCTTCGCGTAATTTTCCCACGGTTAATGTAAAGTAAATCACTTATTCAAATTCTAAGGTGGAGGTCATAATTCTATCGTTAGTTTCTCTCTAGAAGTTTTGCGTGTTCTGCTGGTTTTCGTCTGCTTCTTGTGCAGGGTTTGTTTTAGTTGTCCTGCTAAAAATCTTGTGAGTGCGAGATATTGTCGGTCGAGTATGGCTCACGCATAGAGCAAAAGAATAAGTTTTCATTGAAATTTGGTGTCCGTTGTACTTTCATAATTTTACAATACCATTTGCTTTTTGGTGGAGGCTTAGAGCCTGTTTTATTTTGTTGAGAGTAAATTTTTGACTCATGAGGTGAACCGCGGTGTTTGGTTGAGGGCAAAGTTTACCGGGGTGGGTGTGGGACACTCATCCACCCTCTCTTCCAGTCATTGTTTTCTCCTCCCCATGTTTTTCGTTCCTCGTTTAATGCATAAATATTTGTGTGCATGTTTGCGGGTGAGTGTTCATTATAGTATAATCCATTTTATGTATAAAAGAGCAAAAATGCCTACGGGTGATGATTCGAAATATTTAGTGTTTTTTTTTTAATTTAAAGGAAAGTCTGCCAGTGGTTGCTCAATCACCTGTTGATTCAATGCATAATTCTTTCTAAAATGTTCCTACCTATGTCAGTTGTGGATTGAAATAGATGGATAAATATTAAGGAAGGTTGACTCGTGGCAAATTTATCAGGTTTGCATTAACATTTAGCTAATTGAGATTAGGGCCTGTATCATGTGTGACATGACTTGACCAATACAAGCCTCGTTCTTACCTCAGTATTGTATTTTTTGATGGACGCCAACTCTTTCTTATGGACGGACCTCATTTTTCTGCTTTCATTCTTCTATCTGCTGCTTTCCTCCCTCTTATCTCCCTCGTACACTCTTCTTTTCTTTGGCCTCGACCAACTGACCACAACCCTCTGACACTGTCCAAACTGGAATCGTATTCCCAGCATGGTACTGACCCCAGCCTTAGGGCTTGCTTGTTTGTTTGCTTGTTTGGTGGTTTCTCTGGTGGTTCACGGTCTGGCTGATTCCTCGGAACTCCCGGGCCTACCTCCTCCTTGGCCGCGGTGCTGGGGAGAGCTGCTGAGGCCGGCAAGGAGGGGTGCTGTGTGCTCCCACGGACGGCTGGAAGTCCCGACTTCCATCAAGATATCATTGGACTTGGACTTGGTTGACACAAGATGAGTGTACTGGTCGGAAGTGTCTGAGTGGTGTGGTAGTGGTCCGAGCCCCTCTGTCTCCTCTGCATTTCTTTTTTTTTTCTTTATGTTTTTTTTTCTTTTTCCCTTCCTTTCCTGAAAATTCAGGCCCTGTGATGTGAACATATTTAGATTGTCTCTCGTTCTTCTTTTCTTTCTAAGGGAAAATAGAGGTTTAATTTGGGGCATCCCGGGACGGGGCTTAACATTGTTTTCCTTTATTATTTTATTTGGCCCTATCTAGTAGTTAATCTCTCTGTATCTTGCTCTTCGTTTCCCTCCTTTCTCCTGCCTTTCTGTCCTCTCTCCTCTGCCAGTGTTCCCACCCCCCACGTAGTGTTGTGTGCGCAGTATGAGTGTGTAATGGCAATAAATATTGTCTTTGAGTGTATGTCCTGGGTCCTTGTGTTTTGTGGTGAGTGTGGTATGGGTGCCTGACTCCACTCTCCCTGTTGTTCGGACCGTCGGGCCCCCCAGTACCTGCAGACAGGCAAAATGTTTTGGGGACTTTGGGTTGTTTGAGACAAAAAAAAATGGTCCCGTCGTCTTCGAAGTGCTACACTCAGTTTTTAAAAGCCCAGAAAAAAATTTTGGCTGACATTGGGAGTGTGCGCTTTGTCGTATTAAAGGGGACTACACGAGTCATCACCAAAAAACCAATACTCTTTTTTTTTTTTCCCTTTGAACTTTTTTTAACTTTTTTGTATTTTTGTTGCACAATTTTTTGTAATTTTTAACTTTTGTTTGTTTTTCATTTCATTATCTTTTTGCTTTAAAAAGATTGTTCTTTTGTGTGTACTATAGGGCCCACTTTTTGGGGGGGGTATTTAAAGTAAAAAAAGAGAAAAAAAACCCTTATAGAAAAGAGACTAAACAAAAGCCTCTGCACAGGAGACTTCTCCCAATAACTATTTACTGGAGCGGGGGCCAATTTTGTGCATTGCCAACTCGCTTTAAAAAAAATGTGCGAAAATACGTGACTTGTGTATTTGTATGCAAATTTTGTCTTTTTTCTTTTTTTACGGGTTTTCATTTTGGGTTGTTGGTTCTTTGCTTTGTCTTAATTTTCATTTTATTTTTTTTTCTTTATCTCTTTCTTTTCCCCTTCATCGAAATTTGGGTTTAGAAGTATTTCCTTTGTGTGTATCTTTTAAATTTCGAAAAGGTTTCTATAAGTAACTATCTGCCCGGGGGGAGCTTACGGGCATTTCGGGAAAAGTTTTTATTGTCTTCTCATTCGCTTCTAGTTTCCTAAAGTTGTTCGGTGTGAAAAACCAGCCCCTTATTCCCTCTCTTTATGTGTTTTTATCGTTTTCCCTTGTTATACAAATCTTAACGACGTTAACGTGAAAATTTGGGCGTCTCCTTTTAATCATCACATAGTTACCCCTACTTGAATTGCCCTTTGGACTGAACTTAAATTGCCCTTTGTTTTTTTGGATTTTGTGGGATTTTGGATATTTTTTAATTGCTGATCTTTTTTTTTTTAATTGTTTTTGGAAAACGTTATATCTTTTTTTTTTTATTGTTGGGGGACTTTGCTCTAAAATTTAAATACAATGGCCTTTGTAATGAAAATTTAATAATGTTCTTTTTTTCGCATTGGTCACCAAATTTGTTTATCTTTGCAAAAAATTTTTTTGGGTTGTCTGTTTTTTTCCCAAAACGAACCCCCTTCTATTTTTCTTGGTCTTAGGGGAAAATCCCCCTTGACTCCCTTTTCCCACTGATAGGGGTTTTCCATAAAAACTAAAAAACCCTTTTTTCCAAACGCGATGCATTCACTCTGGTGTAAAAGGACTTGGGTATTTATTTCATAAAAGCATCGTCACTTTTAAAAAAAGGGCGGGTGCCCTTTGGAGCCTGAAAATGTTGAATGTATGGGGCTGCAGGTCAAACCCTCCAAACTCACCCCCTTCTTCAGTTGGATATGTGTACAGGAACCCCGTGCCATTTTCCCTTTTGGGTTTTTGCCCAACTTTGAAATAATAAGGGGATGATGTATAAAAGAGCTTTTCCAAATTCATTCTTTTTGGGGTTGTTTTTAAAACATTGATCTTTTTAAAACGGCAGCCTGCCGGGTTTGCGCCACCACCCCTTTGGGCCCTTGCTCGCTTTTTTCATAATAAACTAGAATCCCCAAAGACTTTCTTCTACATTGTGGATCATATTACACGAACAACAAAAGCCATGGTACCCAATTTTAAAAACCAGTGGGCAACAAAAACCCACAGCGGCCCAACTGTTAAATTTTGTGTATTTGGTTTTGGAAAACTTCCAAACCCAACGAAAAAGGGGCCCACAAAAACCTTTTCAAATCGCTGCTTAAAAAAATTTCAGAAAGGGTTTTTTTTTTTTCCCTTCATTTTTAAGCTTGCTCCTTTCTACAGTGTACTCAATTACACAGACCCCAAATAAAGGAAAAAAAAACCCGGGTAAATATCTTTCTCTAAATCGTTGGTTAAACATCCCCCCACTTGGGGAAAAGGGTTTTAAAACACAGAGTACTTCCCAGTGGCCCCCCCCCCCCGAAAATTTTATAAAAATTTCCCACAAGGGATGCACAAAAAAACCCGCCAAAAAAATTTGATGAATATAAAAAGCAAAAGAAACAGAGTATAAATCTAGTTAAAAAAACCCAAAAATCTGAGCATTTTAGGGTAACTGAAAAAACGAAAACAGGGATACAGCATCATTATGGCGTGTTTTTTTAATGAAAAAAAATGAAAATCGAGAAAAAAATCAGAAAAATAATGCGACTATGTGGGCTGCTAACACCCTTTTAAACAAAACATTTCCTTCAGGGAAATGAATTCAGTACAAAAAGGCCGGGCCCGTGTCACATTCTTTAATCGAATGAGACTAGCTGTTCTCCAAACGTTTTGCCAAAAAACGATTGGAAAAATAAGGGGGGTTTATTTGCATCCCCTTGGTTTTTATTAATGAAGTTGGGTTTCCCTTAATTTTTAAAACCCTTTAAAAAAAAAAAAAGCAATGGGGTCCCGATAACTTAAATGCTTTATACTCAAGCTTGCTTACCTTACCCTTGTTTATACCCTTAGTATGTTTTTAAATTTTTGGGGATTTATCAGAATGTCTTCCCTTTTGGTTTAAAGGCTGCAAAAAATCATTTCCCTACCCAAAAACAAGAGAAACTCACTGATTTAAAAAAATTTTTTGGGC
>CM031623.1:58786436-58788936 GCA_018398815.1 Conus ventricosus | reverse complement strand
ACACGTTATTATCTGACACAAGCCAAAAGATGCTGTCATTAAACAACAAACACGTTATTGATAAGATCTTCCATTTGAGTTCAGAAAGTTTGGTACATGAGCATAAATTGCTCTGTCACTTTTAAGTGTGATTGGAACTCTATTGGAATGTTTTCCCCCAGTTCTGTCAATTTTTCTTTCCTCTTGACTGTGTTGAAGTTGTGAACTTGATGATGCCGTTTGTGCTGAGGCTGGTTGCCGTTATAACCAGTTCGTTCAGTGTGTCATGTTCAACTGAAAACGTGTTTGTTAAAAGTCAGAGTGGTTGGTGTTCATTGTACCTTCCACGCCTCAAAAGGGGCAACGAAGAGTGTCTTGGGCCATGCAGAAACTCGGCCATTTCACAGTAAAAAGGGATCGGACCTTGAAGTAACTCGGCCAGTTTACAGTGAAAAAGGTTTTTGGACCATGAATAATTCGACAAGATCACAAAAAAGGTGTTGGGATGCACATTGTTGTTGTTGTTGATGATGTTTTTAAAGAATATAGAACAGGCAGTTCAAGTGTCATATATTTAGGGGGTTATTCCATGGATTTCAGTTCGTTGTACAGAAGATCATATTGCTTCCTTAGCGTGATGAAAAAGAAAAACAAAGGAACGAATAAATAAATAACAATTAAACATATCTGTAGGAAAACGCACAGATTCGCTGACTTATTTCCCTCCTGTTAGCAGTCACATACTTTAAATCTCATCCCGGCAACGTACTCCCACTTACACCCACAATTTGATCTTTCACAGCAATCATCACAGCCCACTTGCGACTGTTGCAATCCCTTCCTCCTTGGTCGCACCTGTTAAGAGAGAGAGAGAGAGAGAGAGAGAGGAGAGAGAGAGAGAGAGAGAGAGAGAGAGAGAGAGAGGAGAGAGAGAGGTGGGGGGGAGCAAACGTACAAGTTTTTTTTGCAGAGGATAACGAAATAATCACAACAGCTCTTTTTTACATCCAACTCTCCAAGGCCAAAAAAAGGAGAATAACAAAAGCAAACATACATTGTAAGCAGATCTGTATATAACCGAATAGACATTCAGTGCAAGTGAGACAAAGAGAACGAGGGAATAGGGAAGGAGGGAGGGGGGTTAGTGGGAAGGAGGGACAGGGAAGGAGGGAGGGGAGTTATTGGGAAGAGGGACAGGAGGGAGGGGAGTTAGTGGGAAGAGGGACAGGGAAGGAGGGAGGGGAGTTAGTGGGAAGAGGGACAGGGAAGGAGGGAGGGGAGTTAGTGGAAGAGGGACAGGGAAGGAGGGAGGGGAGTTAGTGGAAGAGGGACAGGGACAGGAGGGAGGGGGAGTTAGTGGGAAGAGGGACAGGGAAGGAGGGAGGGGAGTTAGTGGGAAGAGGGACAGGAGGGAGGGGAGTTAGTGGGAAGAGGGACAGGGAAGGAGGGAGGGAGTTAGTGGGAAGAGGGACAGGAGGGAGGGGAGTTAGTGGGAAGAAGGACAGGAGGGAGGGGAGTTAGTGGGAAGAGGGACAGGAGGGAGGGGAGTTAGTGGGAAGAGGGACAGGGAAGGAGGGAGGGGAGTTAGTGGGAAGAGGGGACAGGGAAGGAGGGAGAGGAGTTAGTGGGAAGAGGGACAGGAGGGAGGGGAGTTAGTGGGAAGAGGGACAGGGAAGGAGGGAGGGGAGTTAGTGGGAAGAGGACAGGGAAGGGGGAGGGGAAGGGAGTTAGTGGGAAGAGGGACAGGAGGGAGGGGAGTTAGTGGGAAGAGGGGGACAGGAGGGAGGGGAGTTAGTGGGAAGAGGGACAGGGAAGGAGGAGGGGAGTTAGTGGAAGAGGGACAGGGAAGGAGGGAGGGGAGTTAGTGGGAAGAGGGACAGGGAAGGAGGGAGGGGAGTTAGTGGGAAGAGGGACAGGGAAGGAGGGAGGGGAGTTAGTGGGAAGAGGGACAGGGAAGGAGGGAGGGGAGTTAGTGGGAGAAGGGACAGGGAAGGAGGGAGGGGAGTTAGTGGGAAGAGGGACAGGGAAGGAGGGAGGGGAGTTAGTGGGAAGAGGGACAGGGAAGGAGGGAGGGGAGTTAGTGGGAGAGGGACAGGGAAGGAGGGAGGGGAGTTAGTGGGAGGAGGGACAGGGGGAGGGAGGGGTGTTAGTGGGAGGAGGGACAGGGAAGGAGGGAGGGGAGTTAGTGGGAGGAGGGACAGGGACAGGAGGGAGGGGAGTTAGTGGGAGGAGGGACGGACAGGAGGGAGGGGAGTTAGTGGGAGGTGGGACAGGGAAAGGAGGGAGGGGAGTTAGTGGAAGAGGGACAGGAGGAATTAGTGGGGAGTCGTGAGGAAAACAGGGCAGAGGTTTGATCAGAGCAGGTCAGGATAGAACGAAGTCAGATTTCGCAGTAATCATCCACTAGGGAAGAAATAGCAGACTTCATTCAATCATGATTTAAAAATAAACGACGCTTACTGGAAGTGGAGTTAATGGAGATTATTTTGAGGATGCTGTTGGGTAGAGGTATACATGTGGG
>CM031623.1:58782153-58785436 GCA_018398815.1 Conus ventricosus | reverse complement strand
CCGACCGTTTTTTTTTTTTGTTTGGTTTTGTTGTTTGGTGGTGGGTTTTTGTTTTTGGAAGTGAAGAAGTTTTTTTTTTTTGCCTGTGTCAAGTACCCGCCAGGGACTTCGGATGAAGTATTGAAAGTACAACATTGGTGCGGGTTTACTTGAACAATTGGGGTTGAATATTTGGGGGTTAAGCTTTGGTGTCCGATGGTTTGACACCGCATATAAATTAGTATAAAGATATACATTTGAAAGAAAAGCATTGCGTGGGCATCTCGGGTTTTATGACGTATCAACCTTGCTTGATATTCATCCCGGGATTACCAGGTGATGTGATTCACCCTTGTCCCCTCTGGTATTGGCCTTTAGTGGGCTGAGGTGTGTATCTGTGCCTCCTGAGGGAAGGGTCGTTAAATGTATATGTGCAGTACATGCGTGCACTGGTATGCAGAAGGGCCATGCGTTGATGGTCGGGTATTGGTAACATAGTTGGATTGTTTTGGGGTTTTTTTTTTTTGCCTGTGTGGGTTGGATATATATAGAGTCTGGTGTTTCATCTGCCATTCTGTGGTGAGTGCGTGTGTGAATGCAAATAAAGCCTTTTGTTGTGCACCGTATTTTCTTTGTGGTGTGTTTTGTTGTGTGGCGTTTCATACTCAGTAAAAGGGGAAAGGGGTGGTTATAACGGGGATATATTAATACATATATCCCTGTCTACTGTCTTATACAGTGACAGACACCATTTCTCGTTGGATGAAAGATGTGCTGCTTATGCTGAAATAGACATATCAAAGTATTCAGCTCACAGCACTCGGGCTGCTAGTACTTCTGCAGCATTAAGCAGAGGTGTTGCCAATAGACAGCACCCTTCAAGCAGGTAGATGGTCAAACAGGAACACTTTTTCAAGATTCTACCACCGGATCATTGAACAGAATTAAGACGGAAATAGTGGTTCTACGAAGATTAAAACTTTTTTCCCCAGTCTGTGCTGGACACATTTGTAGACAAGGGAAGCAACTCACATTATGAGCTGATTGCTTTTCAGAGCCTGGCGTGTTAAGGAATAACGTGTGATCCCCGACGCTAAAATCTCCACATGTATACATCTGACCAATCAGCAGACGCTGAATAATTTGAAAATTAAACGAGACTTACCTGAAAGTTGAAGTTAATGGAGATTATTCCGAGGATGCTGTTGGGCAGAGGTATACATGTGCCCACCCATCAGCAACTCGAGGTACTTCCATTGAACCCTCCCTTCCGAGTTTGTTCTCGGGGATCACACGTAGCTGAAGTCTGGGGCGCGCACGTGGTTTCGTCCTCCACATGTATACCTCTACCCAACAGCATCCTCGAAATAATCTCCATTAAACTTCAACTTCTAGGTAAGTCTCGATTAATTTTCAAATTATGTTTGAATGAAGTCTACTTTTCTTCCCAAGGGATGTTCCCCTGCAAAATCTACTTCGTTTCTATCCTGACCTGCTCGATCAACCTCTGCCCTGTTTTTCCTCACCCCCCCTCCTTTCTCTGTCCCTCTTCCCACTAACCCCCCTCCCCCTTCCTGTCCCTTTTTTCCCCACAACTCCCCTCCCCCTTCCCCTGCCCCTTTTCCCCACAAACCCCCTCCCTCCTTCCCTCTTCCCCTAACCCCCCTCCCTCCTTTCCCTGTCCCCCTTCCCCTAACTCCCCTCCCTCCCCCTTGCCCTCTTCCCACTAACTCCCCTCCCTCCTGCCCTGCCCCCCCCCCACAACTCCCCCCCTCCTTTCCTTGCCCCTTCCCACAAACTCCCCCCCCTCCTTCCCGGCCCCTTCCCAAACCCCCCTCCCTCCTTCCCTTCCCTCTTCCACAACTCCCCTCCCCCTGTCCCGGGCCCTCCTCCCCTAACTC
This sequence comes from Conus ventricosus, assembly GCA_018398815.1. Classification (NCBI taxonomy): domain Eukaryota; kingdom Metazoa; phylum Mollusca; class Gastropoda; order Neogastropoda; family Conidae; genus Conus; species Conus ventricosus. The sequence continues at coordinate 58,783,556 of CM031623.1, read as the reverse complement.
CCCTCCCTCCCCCCTTCCCTCTTCCCACAAAACCCCCTCCCCCCTTCCCGCCCCCTCCCACTAACCCCCTCCCCCTTTCCTTGTCCCTCTTCCCACTACCCCCTCCCCCTGTCCCTGCCCTCCTCCCACAAACCCCCTCCCTCCTTCCTTTTCCCTTCCCTAACCCCCTCCCCCCTTTTCCCTCCCTTTTCCCCACAAACCCCCCCCTCCCTCCTTCCCTTCCCCTTCCCGCTAATCCCCTCCCCCCTTTCCCCTGTCCCCTCCCACTAACTCCCCTCCCTCCTGTCCCTCTTCCCACTAACTCCCCTCCCCCTTTCCCCCCTCTTCCCCCTAACTCCCCCCCCCTCCTGTCCCCTGCCCCCTCTTCCCACTAACCCCCTCCCCCCTGCCCTCTCCCACTAACTCCCCTCCCTCCACCCTGTCCCTTTCCCCCACAAACTCCCCCCCCTTCCTTCCTTTCCCTCTTCCCACTAACCCCCCTCCCCCTTTCCCCGTCCCTCTTCCCCCCAAACTCCCCCCCCCCTTCCCGCCCCTTTTCCCACTAACTCCCCTCCCCCCTTCCCTTTTCCTCTTCCCACTAACTCCCCCCCCTCCTTCCCCCTTCCTTCCCACTACCCCCTCCCCCCTTTCCCTTGTCCCTTTTCCCACAACTCCCCCCCCCTTCCGTCCTTCCCATAACTCCCCTCCCTCCTCCCTCCCTCTTCCCCCCTCTCCCCTCCCTCCTTCCCTTCCCTTTTCCCACAAACCCCCTCCCTCCTCCCTGTCCCTTTTCCCACTAACCCCCCTCCCCCCTTTCCCCTTTTTCCCTTTTCCCCACAACTCCCTCCCCCCTTCCCTGTCCCCTTCCCCTCTCCCCCCCTCCTTCCCTCCCCTTTCCCACTAACTCCCCCTCCCCCTTCCCTGTCCCTTTTTCCCATAACCCCCCTCCCCCTTCCCTTTTCCCCTTTTCCCACAACCCCCCTCCCTCCTCCCCCCTGTCCCTCCCCCCCACTAACTCCCCCCCTCCTTCCCTGCCCCCTTTTCCACTAACTCCCCTCCCCCCTTCCCTTTTCCCCTCTTTCTTTTTGAGATAAATGTTTTTTCGTTTATACAGACGCTTAAAAATGTATTTTGCTTTTTTATCCCCCCTTTGGAAATTGGGGATTAAAAAAAGCTTTTTATTTTCCCGTATCCTCTCAAAAAAAAACTTGTACTTTTTGCTCCCCCCCCCCCATCTCTCCTTCTCTCTTTTCTCTCCTCTCTCTCCTCTCTCTTCCCCTTTTTCCCCCCCTCTTTTTTTCCTCTCTCTCTCTCTCTCCTCTCTCTTCCCACCGCTTCAGCCCCTTTTTTTTCCAAACCCTCATTTTAAATTTATTTTATAAATCGCGACGTTATAGCCTGTTCTCACATACATAAAAGATGTT
>CM031623.1:58759653-58777153 GCA_018398815.1 Conus ventricosus | reverse complement strand
ACGCGTACAACCCACACCCACACACCACACACCCACCCACCCACCCCACACATACATAAATACACATTTTCATCAGCTAATAAGAGCAAACATAAAAGTAGGGCGTTGAGACTTGATCAAATGGTTAGTTTTATTGTTAAAGGGTAAATTTTTATGAAATTCTAAATTGAAGGACGCAGTAATAAACATTTTTTTGGCAGAGGGAAAGGAAGAGATTTCCACACAGATGGACTGACAAAAAAAATGCAAAACTAATTTAAAACAAATCAATGCGGACACGTGTAAAATGAATTATTTAATCATATCGCGTTGTTGCCTTTTGGGATAAACTCAGCAAGATATGTTGGCGCCATGTTTGCATGACTTTAAACATTAGTACTGCCTTATTATAGGTCAGTTGGCTCTGCATGGTAACATCATTAGTTTTTGCAAATTTTGCCCGTGTTGTTTAGAAACTTGTCGGAAGAATCGTTTAATTTTCCCCTCTATGCAAGGGTTGACTTTTTAGTAAATTTTCACCCCGGCACCACTCCAGACAGTGGACGCATATTGATGTGAGAAAGGCAATGGGCTTCAAAAAATAATTTCCGGATGTGTGTTTCAACAAATAACTGAGTTTATTGAGCAAAAAACAAATTGCGAGCCACTGTTTGCAAACATGATTTATATGTGATTGCCATTTAAAATTATCATCAATAATCACGCCTAAGACAGGGTGTTTCGGTAACCTCTCGATCAAGGTTTCACTCATTTTTAGCTCAACAAAAAAATGCTGTCGTTAAAGTTTCTGTCTCGATGCTAGGACCATACATTTTGTTTTGTGCGGATTAAGGCCCAAATCGGTTTCGGTTGCACCATTCTAAACATCATTTAAACTTTGTTGTAACGATATTTGTACAGACATGATGTTTGATCACTACAGTAAGAGAACTGTCGTCAGCGAACAGATCACAGATGACAACATTGTGAATATGTGCATCGGTAGGCCCATTTATAAAAATACAGAAGAAAGAGGTCCAAGGACAGAGCCTTGGGGAACGCCACAGCTCACTTTTCCCTTTCAGAGGAATAAGTACCTTTTAAGTAAAAAACCGGGTCCTGTTTTTCAAGATATGACTGAAAGAAGGTGACTCCCTGCCGGATTTTGAACATATGCAGTCATTTTGTTTGATAATATGTTGTGGTCTACAAAAACAAAGGCTTTCTTAAAATCGAGGAAAACATTCCAGTGAGTTTTCTGTCGTGATGGCTGATAGCCATGTACACAGAGGCGTGTTAAGGCCCGTGTGGCATGATGATTTCGACGAAAGCCTGACTGAAATGGGTGAACAGTTTGTGAGTTCCAAAAGTTTAGTTAGGTGTTTGTGAACATGCATCTCAAGAGGTTTCGATACAACGGAAAAAAGATATTGGTCTAAAATTGTTTAAATCATGAGATCTCTGTTTTGGGTATGGAATGACTTTTGCTCCCTTTTAGACCACATGGAAGACATTCTGATCAATACCAAATTTAAATAAACAAACTGGGGTATCAACAATGAAAGGGTAAGCAAGCTTGAGTATAGAAGCATTAAGTTATCTGGACCCATTGCTTTTTATTTTAAGTTTTGAAATTAAGGAACCAACTTCATTAATAGCAAGCAAGGGATGCTAAATGAATCTCTAGTATTCAATCGTTTTTGTGCAAAACGTTGGAGAACACTGGAGCCCTCATATCGATTAAAGAATGACACTGGCACTTTTTTGTACTGATTCATGCCTAAAGGGAATGATTGTTGAAAGTGTTAGCAACCACATAGCGCAGTTTTATCTATTTCTTTCTCGACTTGTCAGTTATTTCATTAACAGCACGCCATAATGATGCTGTATCCCTTTTTTGCGTTTATCATTTCCTAAAATGCTCAAATTTGATTTTCTAACTAGATCGATACTCTGTTTCTCTGCTTTTTATATTCATCTACTTTTTTGGGGTTTTAAGTGCACCCCTTTAGTGCCATTTCTATAATAATGTCTTTTGTCAGCCAGTTTGGGAAGTACTCTGTTTTTAAACCCTTTTTTTTCTAAGTGGGCATGTTTTTCAACGATTGAGAGAAAGATATTATACCAGGTATTATACGCTTCATTTGGATCTGTGTAATTGAGTACACTGTAAAAGGAGCTAAGCTTAAGTCGAGGAAAAATTCATCCTTACGAAATTTTTAAAGCAGCGATATTGAATGGTTGTGTGGCCCTTTTTCTGTTGCTTTGGAAGTTTACAAGACCAAGTACACAAAATGAGACAGTTGTCGCTGATCTTTGTTGCCCACTGTTATATTGGATCCCAGGGCTTTGTTGTCGTGTAGATATGATCCACAATGTAGAAATGCCCTTTGCGATTCAAAGTTGGATTATGAATAAGCTGATGCAAGCCAAGAGTGTGGTGGTCGCACCCCAGGCAGGCTGCCGTTTTAACAGATCAATGTTAAAATTCACCAAGAAGAATGACATTTGGATAGCTCTTATATACATCATCCATTATTATAAAAATTGTCAAACCAAAGGAAAGTGGCAGCGGATTCCTGTACACATATCCAACTAGAAGAGGGCTGATTTGGAGGGTTTGCCCCTGCACCACATACATTCAACATTATCAGCTCAAGCCCACGCCGCCTTTTTGTACAGTGAGCGATGCTTTGATGAATATAAAATCCCAAGTCCTTTCAACCAGAGTGAAGTCTCGCGTCGGACAAAGTTATAGTTAGTTATGATAAAGCTGTATCAGTGAAACGGAGTCAAGGCGAGTTTCACTAAGACCAAGCAGATGAATAGAAGGGGATTCGTTTAAAAAACAGAAAATCATGAATCTTTTTTTGCAGATATAAACATTTAGGTGACCAATGCGTAATCCAGTATCATTATTAATTACATTAAAATTTGCCCATTGTTTTAAAATTCCTAGAGCAAAGTCCTGAGCAAAAAAACCCAAAATAGATATACTGTTACAACAACAATTAAAAATATAAGATCAGCAATTTATAAAATATCCAAGATCACACAAAATCCAGAAAGCGGGGCAATGAATTTTCATCCAAAGGACAATTCAAGTATGTGTACTGATGTGATATTATGGGAACGACGATTTTGCACTTTTAACTGTACGTTAAGATTTGTATAGACAAGGAACACGAAAAAAGCACATAAAAGAGAGGGAATAGGGGGCTGGTTTACACACCGAACAACTTTGGGAAACTAGAAGCGAATGAAAGACAATAAAATTTTCACAGAATATGCCCGTAAGCCCCCGGGCCCAGATAGAAATACTTATAGAACACTTTTCTAAATGAAAAATACACACAAAGGAAATACTTCTAAAGCAAAATTACGATGAAGGTACAAAAGAGAAAAAGGGAAAAAAAAGTAAAATGAAACTTAAGACAAAGCAAAGAACCAACAACCCAAAATGAAAACAATGGGGAAGAAAAAAGACACTCGCATACAAATACACAAGTCACGTATAGCGCACTTGTAACTGCGAGTTGGCAATGCACAATATTGCCTCGCTCACAGTAAATATTTTATTGCAGAAGTCTCCTGCTGCAGAGGCTTTGTTCATCTCTTTTCTATAAGGTTTTTTTTTTCTCTTTGTTTACTTAAATACAAACACAAATGTGTCCGTATAGTAACACACAACGACAATCTTCAATGAAAAATGATAATAAATGAGAAACAAACAAAATTAAAGTTACAAAAAATTTGTGCAACAACATATAAAAAAAAGGGTAAACAATGTTAAAAGGGAAAAAAAATAATGATATTGGTTTATGTGATGACTCGTGAGTCTCTCAATACACACGCGTCACACTCCCTTTGTCAGCACATTTTGTTCTGTCTTTTTAAAAACCCTGAGTGGTAGCACTTCGATGACGACGCACCATTTTTGTTGTCTACAACAATCCCAACGTCAACACATTTTGCTCTGTCGTCAGGTACTGGGGGTCCCAGGGTCCGAACAACGGGGAGAGGGGATCAGGCCCCCATACCACACTCACCACAAAACACAAGGACCCAGGACATACACTCAAAGACAATATTTATTGCACATTACACACTCATACTGCGCACACACACTACGTGGGGGTGGGAACACGGGCAGAGGGAAAGGACAGAAAGGCAGGAGAAAGGAGGAAACGAAAGCAAATACAGAGAGTTTAAAACTACTAGATAGGGCCAAATAAAATAATAAAGGAAAACAATGTAAGCCCCCGTCCCGGATGCCCCAAATTACACCTCTATTTTCCCCTTAGAAAGAAAAGAAGAACGAAGACAATCTAAATATGTTCACATCACAGGGCCTGAATTTCGGGAAAAGGAAGGGAAAAAGAAAAAAAAACATAAAGAAAAAAAAAAGAAATGCAGGGGAGACAGAGGGGCTCGGACCACTACCACACCACTCAGACACTTCCGACCAGTACACCCATCTTGTGTCAACCCAAAAGTCCAAGTCCAATGATATCTTGATGGAAGTCGGGACTTCCAGCCGTCCGTGGAGCACACAGCACCCCTCCTTTGCCGTCGCCTCAGAAAGCTCCCCCCCACACCGCGCCAAGGAGAGGTAGGCCCGGAGTTCCGGGGAATCAGCCAGACCGTGAACCACCAAGAAACCACCAAACAAGCAAACAAACAAGCAAGCCCTAAGGCTGGGTCAGTACCATGCTGGGAATACGATTCCAGTTTGGACGTGTCAGAGGTTTGGTCATTTGGTCGGGCCCCAAAGAAAAGAAGAGTGTACGAGGAGAAAAGAGGGGAAAGCAGCAGATAGAAGAATGAAAAGCAGAAAAATGAGGTCCGTCCAAAAAGAAAAGATTTGGCGTCCATCAAAAAATACAATACTGAGGTAAGGAACAGGGGGCTTTTTGGGGTCAATCATGTCACACATGATACAGCCCTAATCTCAATTAGCTAATTTTAATGCAAACCTGATAAATTTGCCACGAGTCAACCTTCCTTAATATTTATCCATCTTTTTCAATCCACAATGACATAGGTAGGAACTTTTTAAAGAAAGAATTATGCATTGAATCAACGGGTGTTGAGCAACCACTGGCAGACTTTCCTTTAAATTAAAAAAAAAACACTAAATATTTCGAATCATCACCCGTAGGCATTTTTGCTCTTTTATACATAAAAGGATTATACTATAATGAACACTCACCCGCAAACATGCACACAAATATTATGCATTAAACGAGAACGAAAAACATGGGGAGAAAAACAATGACTGGAAGAGAGGGGGGATGAGTGTCCCACACCACCCCCGTTAAACTTTGCCCTCAACCAAACCCCGCGGTTCACCTCATGATCAAAATTTACTCTCCAACAAAATAAACGGGCTCTAACCCTCCACCAAAAGCAAATGGTATTGTAAAATTATAAAGTACAACGGACACCAAAATTTTTTCAATGAAAACTTATTCTTTGCTCTATGCTGAGCCATACTCGACCGACAATATCTCGCACTCACAAAAATTTTAAGCAGACAACTAAAACAAACCCTGCACAAAAGCAGACGAAAACCAGCAAAAACACCGCAAAACTTCTAGAGAGAAACTAACGATAGAATTAAATACCTCCACCTTAAAATTTAATAAGTGATTTACTTTACATTAACCGGGGGAAATTACGCAAGAAGCCTATCTCAAGGAACAAAAGCCCACTTACCAACAGGCTTGTGAAAAGCTAGCCGAAAAGCCACGCTCCGTTCACTGAAGAACCAGCGTCTCCAACACCACTCCCAACTCTCCCGACGAGGAAAAGAATGGTCGTGAGACCACAGCCCCAGCCCGGTCACAGAAGAGACTCCCAATCACCAACCACCAAAACCCCTATGCCCAATCCAATGAAGATAGCACTCCGGGGTGAGGTGAAGATTCCAATGAAGAAATCAAAACAGCAATGAAGCTGAACCCGAAAACGCTACCGGGGAGAAGATATGACTTCGACTCGAGGCTGGACTTTCGCAAAGTGCCAATAGACGACACTGCGAAAAAAAACGTCAGCTTCGATTCTAGGGTGAGTAAACACGAAATCTCCCGAGAAAAACTGAGGCATGCGTGTCAGACCTGACACAGCGGGGCGTCGCGGAAACCCGTGGCCCAGTTACAGGTAGGAGGGAGGATGATGAAAACAGATTATATAGAGGGGAAGGATGGAGGAAAGGCTACATTGGAAACAAGAAATAACGAAAACAAGACCCAAAACATTTGCTAGGGTTTCTGTCGTCGGAGGGGAAATAAAACGAACAGGAAAGATCTCCCCACCTGAATATTACCCCGGGACAAAAACCTGTTCGTGACACTGTCCTTTTTAAAAACACAGAGTAGTAGCACTCGATGACGACGCACCATTTTTTGTGTCAAACAACAATCCCAACGTCAGCACATTTTGTTCTGTCTTTTTAAGCACTGAGTGGTACCCACTTCGATGACGACGCACCAGTGTTTTGTTTGTCTACAACACTCCCAACGTCAGCACATTTTGCTCTGCCCTTTTTAACCACTGAGTGGCATCACTTCGATTCGACGCACCAGTTTTTTGTTTGTCCACAACACCATAGAACACACTTCTTGAGATAAAAGTAACAAGTCGTGCAATACATCTGACGGGAAACCCGACAGACTGCACAGCCAGACAAGGAAACGAACCAACAAACAAATACACATAGATTCACACATACACACGCACGCGCGCGTGCGCGCGCGCAAAACATAACACAACTCACACACACACACACATACGCACGTACGCACACTCACATACACACACGCGTGTGTGCGCCCACACACACGCATGTAGAAAACTATTAGAAAGCGCTCAAAACAATTAGATAGCGCATGCATACATACACTTTGGATGAAAAATTAATAGCATATCGCACTACATACCTGTTGATATGAGTGGATATAAACATTATCACCTCACAACCATTAGAAAATGCGCACACATACATAGCACATGGATGATGAAATAGCATATCGCACTAACATACCTAGTGACATGAAGTGGATAAAACATATGCAGAACGGTGATGAAGCAATAAATACGAATATAGGGATGCATAAAGTGACAAATAATTTTAATTCAATGAGGACATGGAGAGGACTGGGTTTGGGGTTGCGTGACAGGAACTGACAGTCATCGTGTTCAGCAACGAACCCGCAAATGGATGTAGTGGGCTAGGGTGTAAATGACTGCTGTGGGATGTGTGTGATGGTGGGAGTTGGAAGTGTAATGTGTTTGGGTGGTCAGGAGTTTGGGTGTATTTGAAGTGTAAGGTGGCATTGTTTGGAGTTGGTGGATTGTAGGGTATTAAGGTGGTAGTTGTTGCTGGCTGGAAATTGTAGCCAAGATTTGTTGTGAGGTTGCAGCTGAATGTGTTTGGGGATGGTGTGTGTTGGGTTTCTGCTAGTGTGTGGTTTGGACATGGCATGGGTGATGTGCTATGGGGGTGGAGGTGCAGGTCACGTTTCTGTACTCTTTTCATTGCTTTTTGTCATTTCTATTCACTGGGGAAGAAAAGGATCCATGTGGGTGGGGACTGTAGAAGGGTTGCTTTGTAGGGCGTTGATGCCGACCTAGTATACTATACACACGGGGCGAGTTGGGATTTTGGGGAGTGTCGCTGGGAAATCACTTTCATAGTTATAAGTAGGGGGACTGTAAGTGGTCCCCTGGGCTCTTGTGTTGCAAACGGTCCCTTGGGGCTCTGTGTGGGTGGCCTGATGTAGTTGGGGGGTTTGGGGCTGTGGTTTCATTGGACAGATGTTTGGAGCAAGGACTTTGCAGCCATAGGAACTGGGGTGTAGTCTGTCCCCGTACATGGCTTTCTTGGCGCCCCAATCTGGCGAGGAAGGAAGGGGGGTTATCTAGTAACTGACCCCTCTTGACGGCAGAGAGGCGAAGATTGGCCGTGGGTCTTTACGCCATGTCCTTAAGGGGGGGTTGACCAAGGGGGAAGAATGGAGGAGGGCCTGCAGTGAAGCACTGGGGAACGCTTGCCTGATAGGGATTACCCAACCCAGTCTGCTGCAGACACTGCCTTTCATCACAGCTTGATCCCCACATGGAAAGTGACCCTTGGATGTGGGGTGATGGGGGGAGTGATATCAGCCATTGACACAGATGATGGACTGTCAGACCAGGCACTGACAGATTTTTTGACCCTGTACGCTCTGTTGACATTTCCTTCTCATCTAACCCCCTGCAACCAGATCTCCTAATAGCAGCATGTTACAAGTGTCTGGGATTGTCTTTTTGTCGAAGCGAGCTAAAAGGGGGTGGGGAAATTTGATTCTGTTTGTTGATGGCAGTGGGGATTTCTGTCATTGTGTTTTGTGTTTGGTTTGTTCTTGTTGTGTAAGATTTTTGTTGACGGGAACAGATAGCCTGTGTTTTGCTCTGTAAACTGTCTGACAGAGAGAGAGAGAGAGAGAGAGAGAGAGAGGGGAGAGAGAGAGGAGAAAGGGAGAGAGAGAGAGAAGAGAGGGGGGGGACAGAACAGAGACAGAAGAGAGAGAAGAGAGTTCAGAATTCAGATGGTTTGTTCATGTACAGCCAGTGCCCCTCATGGAGAGGGGTATGGAGAACAATACATAAAATATGTTGAGCACTAAAAGACTGGATGGACTTCTCTCTCACAAAGTCATAACGATCAAAACTGAAAGGCCTTGAACAAGTGCCACCGAGAAATGTCTTACGATGCTTTAATTCTGTGAGACATATGCAGACTTAACCAAAACTGACAGGGATCCCTAGAAACAGATGATTTACAAAACATTAAAACAAAAGTAGTTCGTCTTCTTTGGGAGTTTCAGTTTCTGTTTTATCAAGAGATTTTCACTGCGTGCGGACAGTCCATATACGCTCACACCACATCCGCTAAGTTTTTAGACCACACGCGCATGATTAAAGCGAAAGAGATGTAAACCTCCCTTTGATCCTACTGTAAAGAAACGCACAAGGGAGATCGGTTTTGGGAGAAAGTTGACTAGGTTCACCAAAAAGACAAATGAGTCAGGCCCCGAAGATTTTTTTTCTTTTAATTTGGTCTACAGCTTTTTTGTACTTAAAAGTGGCTGGTGACAACAAAAATGAAATAGAAAGTAAAGCAAAACAGAAAGGGAAAACTAAAAGTAAAACGCTAAGAAGGGGAAAGGGAAAGGGAAAAAAGCTCCAGCAACCATGGCCTGTAAATAAAATGCAAACTAACATAAACCATAAATGCATCTTACACCATGCATAGTTCACAAAGCATCCGAGTCATTGCATAAATTCTTTAAAATGACTAAAAGTATCATTTTTCAAAAAGACAAAACTACATCAATCTCAGGGGTAAGGTATCCCTCATTCTAACAGCGAGCCAGAGTATATCCTCCAGGAGAAACATAATCAGAATGTGCTGTACTATGGTATTCGGGAATCATAGTTTTAACCGCTATAGCTCTTTTCTCTTGCATTGGGATTTGTGCAGAGGGTTTTCAACAATGATAACCTATCCAACCAAGAACAAATCGAGTGACAAAACGACCACTCTGAAACCAGGGTAAACCTAACCTCAAAGACACGTTTTAACCTGTGCTGCCTGAAGCGGAGCAGCAACTGCCCAAATATGTGGGATTCATGTCCCTAACATAATCATTCCATCCATTCCATTGGGTTTCCTCATAACTGCTCATCATTTTGCTTCTACAGTTAAAACAACATGGGATAACAGACTGCATCCCCAAATTTACAAACAGTCAAAGAAATCGACAGTGACTTAAGCAAGCGCAACACTTTGACTCATGAAATAAAAACAAAAAAACAAGAAACAGCAAACAAAGAAATATGCAAAATTTCAGTCGACATTAAAGGGAAACAGCCTATAATAGGCAACAAGCCTTAACCTCCCTCTGCACATAAGGAACAGATACATATACCCGGTATGGTAACATAGCCGGTATGGTAACATAGCCGGTATGGTAACATGTTCTTCGGAAAAGAAATAAACTCAGAGGAGAGGGGAGAGAGAGAGGAGAGAGGAGAGAAAAGAGAGAGAGAGAGAGAGAGCTATGGCTTAACGCTCTGGTAAAAAACCAAAAACCCACTGCAAAATCATCTGTTACAATAGCCCATAAGTCAATAAACAACAACAATATTACCTTGCCGGCCATTAAAATCACAACTCATGTCTCAAAAGTTCAATATAAAAATTCTAAAAAACACTAGTAATAATCTGCCTACTACATCACTATTCTATCTACTTATTCCACTTATTGTTTGATTAGTATAAAAACCATAATATCATAATGACCCCATAAAGTCTGTGTTTTCTATTTTCACAGAACATCATCTACCTTCGTTTTTTTTTCCATTCACTATCATCCAGTCGTGCACCTAAGCACCTCCATTGAAGAAGCACATGCCTTTTTTACAGAAAGAACTTCACTTAAGGCAAGGCATTCTAAATGCCAACTTGCTTTGCAACCATAATTTATAAGCAAACTGACTCAATGCAACAAAGCGCGAAATAAACCTGTACACTGCCTATTAAATTTTCTGAAGATGCTGGCCGACGGTTATCCGAACACCTAACTGAATTTCTATCATGCATAGACCAATTAGTCCTTAATCTACCATCCATGTACAGCACGGAACTACATTTTATTCTAATTGCTCAAAGATATAAACAAAATAATTTAAAATGGCTCATTAAATTTAAACCCAAGAAATCCAGTCAGCAATTAAGTAATCCCTTTCCCTTTCCCAAAAAGTTTTCATACATATAAACAAACCAAATAGAACTCGACTTCTAAAATAATTTTTAAAGTCTTAGTGCTCAACAAACCCCATAGAAAACCCAAAGGGTCTAGAATCAAAAGCATGGGAACAAAACAACCTCATTCCATAATAACAATGCAGCATGGTCATATACACATAGCAAAATACAAAATACATCGTACTAGAAAGCACTGCCAGATACAAAATGAAAAAAATGCTTTCACTGTTCTGGTGCCTTTAAAATACCCCTCCCACACTTTACAGAACGAAGTGAGTCCTCTGTCTTGAGATTTGGGGCCTTTACTAAATACCATCCCACACTTCACAGAACGAAGGTGTAGTCCCCCTGTCTTTGAGATTTGGGGCCTGACTAAATGCCATCCCACACTTTCACAGAACGAAGGGTAGTCCTCTGTCTTTGAGATTTGGGGCCTGACTAAATACCACCCACACTTCACAGAACGAAGGGGTAGTCCTCTGTCTTTTAGATTTTTGGGGGCCCGACAAATACCATCCCACTCACAGAACGAAGGGGGTAGTCCTCTGTCTTGAATTTGGGGCCTGACTAAAAACCATCCCACACTTCACAGAACGAAGGGGTAGTCCTCTGTCTTTGAGATTTGGGGCCTGACTAAATACCATCCCACACTTCACAGAACGAAGGTGTAGTCCTCTGTCTTTTAGATTTGGGGCCTGACAAAAACCATCCCCCACTTCACAGAACGAAGGGGTAGTCCTCTGTCTTTGAGATTTGGGGCCCGACTAAATACCACCCACACTTCAAAAGAACGAAGGGGTAGTCCTCTGTCTTTGAGATTTGGGGCCTGACTAAATACCATCCCACACTTCACAAACGAAGGTGTATCCTCTGTCTTTGAGATTTGGGCCTGACTAAATACCATAAACCACACTTCACAGAACGAAGGTGTAGTCCTCTTCTTTGAGATTTGGGCCTGACTAAATACCCCTCCCACACTTCACAGAACGAAGGTGTAGTCCTCTGTCTTTGAGATTTGGGACTGCAAATAACTCAGTAAATTCCCAAGCCCCAACGCTTCCCTTGGCGCCACCTAGAGACGCCATCCATCAGATCCCTACGCCTCATTTAATATTATAAGGGTCTGACATGTTTGACAACAGCAATTAACTGCAAAAATTCATGTCACCCGACCCTGTCCCCTTAACCTAAGCAACAACATCTTCTCAATCATTTCGTGATCCTAGGTCTCACAAGTTGAAATAAAAAAAAGATAGTAATCAGAACTATTTCCTTAAAATCCCCCCACCCCCACCCCCCGTCGGAGCAACAACCCTAAACATAAACCCCCTCCCCCAACTACTCGTCCTCCTTATCAATTGGGGCTGACAACGGTGGAACCTCCATAAACTTTCCCCCAGTTTCTTTTCCCCCGTCAATCCAAGAGTAATGGAATCTCTGGTCCATGGGCACACAGGGGCTGTTCCTTACATCCCCACAGCTGGGGGGAGCTTATCGGGATACATGGTAAATCTGTCGCTATTTTTGACATGGAGGTCTCTGCGTGCAATCAATCTCTTTAAATCCAAATGAAATAAATCCAAGCATAACCAAATCCATATTGAATGCTTTACAACGGGCATTTAAAACCGAATTTCTTGGTCCTTGCAACTAGGCTTAAAAAATGACATAGGTTTTCCGTGTAATCTGTAATCATTCCCTTTTTTGTTTATTTTAGCCACATTGGATACAGCTTAAAAGAATTTAAATAAGTAGGATAACTAGTGGGCCCCCATAGAAAAAGTAATTGGGTTTTGGTATTTCAATCCTAAAAATGTCTTTTAAGGCAACGAGGTGAACTTTTCACAATGCAAAGGGTGCAACCATCTAGTTTCCAAAGTTTCTGCACATACTGAGCAATGGTTGAACCTGGGAATCACTAACTTCAACAATGAATATAAACATAGTGTTCTTCAAAATAAACAGGTTTTTCATAATACAGAGCAAGCTTTCTTTGCTTTACTCTCCTGGTCATTGCATGTGCAATGTGATCCAATGTGAAGTTGAGTTTTGCTGAAAACGGTATATCTGAGTATTTAAAAGCATTACGACAGGCAGCACAGCGTTATATGTCCAGTTTTCTCCTGCTGCTAAATACCCCCCTTTCTAAAGGGCAGTTATTATTGCGTTTACTTAAATTCACTTTTTAAATCAGGGGAAAAAAACTGCCGTTGCAAACTATTTAGTGCGTTTGCAAACCAATGATTGTCTCTGACATTGGTACAATATCAATTGCTAATAAAAACATAAAGAGCTCAAAATGAAAATCCTAAGCATTGCACCGTATTTACCATTTTATGGCAATTCATCAATAAACAAAGACATGAAAACTGGACTGCACATTTCACCTTTCTTAACGCCATAAGTGCACACGATGAAATCAGTTTAAAATCCACGACGTATCTTACTTTAACATCATTATACATACTTTTTTATGCGATGGCATAAATTACCATTTAAATCACTTTTGACAAAAAAATTGTCTAAGAATTTTCCTATTTATGGTATGAAAAGCCTTTAAAAAAAAAAATGCAACATAATAAAATTTTTTTGTCGAAGAGAGCTGTTATTGTAGGAAAGCAAACACGTGATCGATAGTTTGAAAATTCTTTTTTAATCCGCTTGATATACCCTATAAAGTTATTTTCTTCAAACCACTCTTGTAAACAATGAATAATAATTGTACTATCAATTTCACTACTAACATTACATAACGAAATTCCCCTGTAATTGTTAGGGTTTTGAATCTCCTTTTAATGTGCAGTGAAAGTACAAAACTTCTGTCCAAGAGTCAGGAGATATACGTTTCTGAAACAAAGCATTACAAATGTCACAAAGAAATCTGCAACACAATCACCTGCATTTTTTTTCAGCAGCTCTCCATCATTCCAACCGATCCCTCAGTTTTTTTTTTCACTCTTCAATCTTTCTGATTGCTAAAAGAACTTTTGCTTTGGGAATTGGTTTTATTGGAATGATTATCATTACCATCATTTTCAATTCGTCTTCGTCTGCTTCATTTCATTTCAAGTAAAGTTTTCAAGTGTTGAAACCATCATCCACGTTTGAAAACATAATAGCAGATTTACAAAAAAAAAATCCTGTAATCAACAAATAAATCTGATTGAAATGTCAATATAAAATTTCAGTAAACAAATGATATACAAAAAAAAAATAAATAAATAATAAAGGAAGGAAATTTACAAGACTTTGAAATTCTTAATTGAAAACGTGCATGTGTTACAACCGGGAATCAAATTGACTTAATACAAAGTGCTAAACCCTAAACGTTTTGGCACCGCTGCACGGCCTGTAACCTGTTTGTTCACACTTTCTTCTCTGTCATTGACAACGTCAAGAGCATTAAACATACAGGCACGCGCAGTGTCAGCCACGCAACTCTTCGCAAATTGTTCCACAACAGGGGTCAATTTTGTGGATGCTCCCTTAAATTAAATGTAGAAGAAAACTTTTTACGAAACAAAAATTAAAAGAAACTAGAAGAGCGGTCAATATCCTGTTTCAATTCTTTCCGCTTGCCCTCCGAGTCCAGAGAAAGCTTAGTGCCATCTTTGATCAGATGGTTGAAGACCATAGACACCTTTCTGTTGTCTGCTCTAGCTTTCTTCAAATGTGGCAACAGTTAGCGTCTTATTTCCCTTACCCGGAAGAAAAATCTTGGCAAGGTGCTTTAAAATTGCTATGGTATTATTATTATTATTATTATTATTATTATTATTATTATTATTATTATTATTATTATTATTATCATTATTATTGTTATTATTATTGTTGCAATTGTTATTGTTACTATCATCATCATCATCATCATCATCATCATCATCATCATCATCATCATCATCCTCATCATCATCATCATCATCATCATCATCATCGTTGTTGTTGTTGTTGTTGTTGTGGTTGTTTTTCTTCTTTTTCTTCTTCTTCTTCTTCTTCTTCTTCTTCTTCTTCTTCTTCTTCTCATCATTATCATTATACTTATTATTATAATGATGATGATGATGACGATGATGATGATGATGATGATGATGATGATTTCTACTATTATTATCATCATTATCCTCGGCGAAATTACTAGTACCATTTAATTTCCCCTCTCGCTCTGAGTATGTCCACCTTGTCCTTGAAGAAGGTACAGCTCCCGATCTTTGGAGGGTTGCGCCTCTGGTTCAGACGATACAGGCGTGAAAACGATCTTTGGAGGGTTGGGCCTCTGGTTCAGACGATGCAGGCTGTGAAAACGATCTTTGGAGGGTTGGGCCTCTGGTTCAGACGATGCAGGCGGTGAAAACGATCTTTGGAGGGTTGGGCCTCTGGTTCAGACGATGCAGGCGTTGAAAACGATCTTTGGAGGGTTGGGCCTCTGGTTCAGACGATGCAGGCGGTGAAAACGATCTTTGGAGGTTGGGCCTCTGGTTCAGACGATGCAGGCGGTGAAAACGAACGCCCTTGGCCAGCTCCAGCCTGTCAGTGAAGAGTTCCCTGACTGCAGCCTCCGGGTCATCTGCCGTCTCCATCTCTGCTTTCTCAAGTCCGTGGATGATGAGGTTGTTCCGTTTTAACCTACATTCCAAAAGGTTGGTCTTCCTCTCCATGTCTTCAATCCTCTTTTCTAGGCGGCCGCCACTCTCCCTCAGTGCGGCATGTTCTTCTCATAGACGGGTCGCTCTCCGTCAGTGCGGCATGTTCTTCTCATAGACGGGTGCGCTCTCCCTCAGTGCAGCATGTTCTTCTCATAGACGGGTCGCTCTCCCTCAGTGCGGCATGTTCTTCTCATAGACGGGTGCGCTCTCCCTCAGTGCGGCATGTTCTTCTCATAGACGGGTCGCTCTCCCTCAGTGCGGCATGTTCTTCTCATAGACGGGTCGCTCTCCCTCAGTGCGGCATGTCTTCTCATAGACGGGTGCGCTCTCCCTCAGTGCGGCATGTTCTTCTCATAGACGGGTGCGCTCTCCCTCAGTGCGGCATGTTCTTCTCATAGACGGGTGCGCTCTCCCTCAGTGCGGCATGTTCTTCTCATAGACGGGTCGCTCTCCCTCAGTGCGGCATGTTCTTCTCATAGACGGGTCGCTCTCCCTCAGTGCGGCATGTTCTTCTCATAGACGGGTGCCCTCTCCCTCAGTGCGGCATGTTCTTCTCACAGACGGATAAGATAAGATAAGATAATGTTGCTTATAGCCCAGCCGACCGCAAAGGGCCACATCAGGGCTGTCACCACGTTAAAATCAACTCACCAGTCATTAAAAAAAAAAAGAACCTTTCACACATCTCTTTAAATGACATCGTCTAGAAACGTACCAGAAACTTCGTTAAAAATCTTTCTTCCGTAAAATCTTAAATCAGATGAAAAATGTAAATCTCTCTCAAAACTCAAGGATCACATCAGGCGGGACATCCCTGAACAGGATCTTCATGGACTCCGCCGTAAAATGTTTGTGTCTCACATCGTGCAAGTCCCAACACTCTAAAAGAACATGTTTCATTGTGAGTGGCGCATGACATGGAATGCACCACGGAGCTTCTTCACTCTTTAAAAAGGTAGGCATGGGTAAAATACGAATGGCCGTGTGCAGCCGGCACAGAACCGTTTCCTCTTTACGACCTCCCGACGTGGATGGGAGGAAGTCCTTAAGGTTTGGACGGATCTGAAAGAGTTTGTTTATTCGTCTGTGTGTTCCAATCCTCCTGCCAGAGGTCTCTCACATAATCGTTAATTTTGGGTTTCACATCTGAGCAGGGGATATAAGTGTTGGACAGTTTCTCTCTTGTGGCGTTCTTGGCTAAACGATCACCATTTCGTTCCCGCCGATGCCAACATGACCTGGAACCCAAGCAAGAGTAATGTTGTAACCGTCCGCCTTCTACTTGCTAAAAAGTTTTTTAAAAAAGTAAAAGTTCTGGATGCTGAAGGTTGCGGCCAGCTATGGCCTCCAAAGCTGACAGCGAATCCTACAGAACCAGAAAGTCTCTCTTCGAAGAATGTGAGATTATCTTCAAAGCCAGTACCAGAGCAGTAAGTTCAGCAGAACAGACAGAAGCATCTGAATGAATATGTTCCAACAGTATCTGAGAAGGAGCGCCAGGCAGTAGGCTGCACAGGCCACTCCATCTTCAGACTTGGAACCGTCAGTGAAAACTTTTTGACAGGATGGGAATTTGGAACAGAGCTCAGCATACAAAGCCTTGTACGCCAGAGAGCTGGTAGACTCTTTGCGAAAAGCTGCAAGATCGAAACGAATCTCTGGTGTGAAAAAGGTCCACGGAGGTTGATCCGAAACTTGGAAAAATCCGACACAACTCCTAGGTCTAGACCTGCATTCCGCACGTGAGGCTGCATACGAAGACCAAACGGCGGAATACATTTAGGGTTGTTTTCAAACTTACTTTGGAATGGAGGATCAAAGACACAGTCATAGGCAGGGTTTTCTGGTTCCGAGAACTGTCGGATATAATAATTCAATGACAGTTTCAGCCTGCGGTTGGACAATGAAGGTTTATCCGCCTCTGCGTACAGGCTGTACACAGGGGTGGTGCGGAACGCTCCAAGACAGAGACGAAGGCCTTGATGGTGGATAGGGTCCAAGAGTTAGTAAACGATCTTGGAGCGTCAAGCGCTTGGACGCCGGCAAGTAGTCAGTTTGGCCAGGG
>CM031623.1:58743042-58755542 GCA_018398815.1 Conus ventricosus | reverse complement strand
AAAGAGCTGGAATGAGAAGACCAGCAGCCTCGACATGGCGAAGGACACCAGCAAGCTGTGGAATCTGACAAAAGCGCTGAATGAAGACATCAGAGCGGGACACAGCAAAACCGTCATCGAGGAAAACGGTACGCACCACGCGGGAAGGAAAGCAGCAAACATCCTGGCAGACTTTTACAAAGAGGAAAGCAAAGCAACAATACCCAATGCCCGAGTGCAGGAAGTCGGCAAGGAAACCAAGGAGAAGCTGAAACACCACAACCCTACACCGTCCATGATGTCAGCCTTCTCCATGACTGAACTCAATGCAGCCATTAAAAAATCAAAGCCAAAGAAAGCCCAGGGAAAGATGGTGTTCCCAATGACATGATCAGGAGACTTGGAACCACAGCAAAACAGAAGCTTCTTCTGATCATCAACCAGTCATGGAGCTCAGGGAAATTCCCAGACCGATGGAGAGAAGCAGTCAGCATCCCCATCAGAAAGAAACAAAAAGACAAAACCAAGAAATCCAGCTACCGACCAATCAGCCTCCTCAGTTGTCTGGGCAAGGTGATGGAAAGAATGGTGAACACAAGACTGCTGAAACACCTGGAAGAAAATCACCTGCTCAGCAACACACAGTCAGCATACAGGAAAAACCACAGTACGGAAGACCAGCTTGTGTACCTCGCCCAACAGATCGAAAATGCCTTTCAGGAGAAGAAAAAGGTACTCGCTGTCTTTGTGGACCTGACCAAAGCCTTCGACAAGGTATGGAAGGAAGGACTTCTCCTGAAGCTGCTAAACAAGAAAGTGGAAGGGAATATGTACCGCTGGATACGCAACTTCCTCCAGTACCGCACAGCAAGAGTTCAACTTGATGGGAAAATTAGCCATCGAATCACTCTACAACAAGGTGTACCACAAGGAGGAGTCATTTTCCCCTACACTCTTTCTCATCTTCATTGACGACATCGCTGAGAAGCTCACCAAGCACATCTCCAGAGCTCTCCACGCCGACGACTTTGCTGCCCGGAGTGCTGCAGAACATTTAACCACAGCCAGCTACAGGATGCAGGAAGCACTGGAACACGTCGGAAGATGGGCCTCTGACTGGGGCGTAGAAATCAACGCCACCAAAACAGTGGCCACAGTCTTCTCGCTGTCGCCACTGCCAGAAACCATCAGCCTGAAAATAAATGGAAGAGAGCTGAAACAAGAAGACAACCCAACATATCTAGGCATCAAGCTGGACAAGCGGCTTACTTGGAATCCGCACCTCAAGAACATTGAAAACGAAGCAGTCAGGAAGCTCTCCATCATGAAGAAGCTGGCCGGTACATCATGGGGCGCAAACAGCAGCATCCTGCAGAAGGTGTATGTGGGTACCGTCAGACCAACCCTGGAGTATGGCAGTTCTGCATGGGCCACTGCATCCAAGACCCACACCAGTCGCCTGAACAAAGTGCAGAATGCTGGATTGCGACTGATCACTGGTGGGATGAAGACTACCCCAATCCAAGCCATCGGGAAGCTTACTAGCCTACATTAAATAATAATAATAATAATAATAAGGAACATTTAGTGCGCTTAATCTTAAACAAAAGCCCTAAGCGCTTACAGCAATAAGCCCTAACACACACACACACACACACACACACACACACACACACACACACACACACACACACAACACACACCACACACACACACACACACACACACACACAAACACACACACACACGCACACACCCACACACCAGCGAAGGAGCAGAAAAATTATGTTTTGAAGAGAGTTGTTTTGAGGGAGGACTTGAAAGAAGAAAGACTGTTTGAGTTTCGGAGTGCAGAAGGGAGATTGTTCCAGCAGGAAGGAGCCTGAAAAGAAAAAGAACGTTCACCAAGTGTTCTGGCTCGAAAACGAGGGATCTGCAGAATGCGAGTGTCAGAAGAAGAGCGAAGCTGTCTGGAAGGAGTATAGGTCGACAGAAGTTTAGAGAGGTAAGATGGAGCGAGGCCATCCAATGCCTTGTAGCAGAGCAAAGAAAGTTTGTACTTGATGCGTTTTTCAACAGGAAGCCAGTGCAAAGATTTAAGCAAGGGAGAAACATGAGAGGTTTTCGGAGATTTCGAGACAAGGCGAGCAGCATTATTTTGGACTTTCTGCAATTTTGCAAGAAGATTCTGTGGACAGCCAGCAAGAAGAGAATTACAGTAGTCAAGTCTTGAAAGAATGAAAGCAGAAACCAGAGTCTTGGTGGCTTCTTCAGACAGAAGGTGGCGCACAGAACTGATTCGCCGAAGCTCCAAGTAGCAAGCACGGCAGATAGAAGAAATCTGATTTTGAAAAGAGAGTGTCTGATCAAATACAACGCCTAGATTTCGCACAGTGGTAGAGGTCTGAATGAGAGAGGTACCAAGTTGGACAGAAGAAGGAACAGAGATTGTAGACATGAGCCGTTTTGGGAGAATGAAGATCAGTTCAGTTTTGTCATTGTTTAACTGAAGTTTGTTGCAAGTCATCCATGCCTTTATGTCAGAGATGCAGAGCTGTGAGCGAAGACAGACGCGAGGAGAAGGTTTTCATCCACAGCGAAAAGTTACTGCGTATGCCTACCCACCCCATGCACACCGAGATGCAGAACCCCACCAAAAACAGGCTAAAGAGAACAAGTTTCAACCACCTGTCTAAGAGCCTGCATCGCAGAAATGAAGACCTGCTGCCTGCTTCACCAGCCGAAATGGAGATGCTTCCAGATTTTGAGGAACCAGACAATCACCTAGAGGATGTCGCAATCATCACTGAAGTTCCTGGCATTAAACGAATAGACCGTCAAGCCCCTCAAGTAAGGAAAGCTCTGGCACAGGAGATGATTGTCAACCAATACAACCTCAGTGAGTGGACCCATGTCTTCACAGATGGATCCTCAGAAGGAGCAGTCAAGAATGGAGGAGCAGGGTTCTTCATCAGACACACCAATGGAAGATTGACACACAAGGCCTTCCCTACCGGAAAGATCTCCTCCAACTACAGGGCGGAGACAATAGCACTGCTCCACGCAGTGAGGATCTTTCTGGGACCAGGCAGCCCATCACAGAATGTTGTCTTCTTCACAGACTGCCGATCTCTGCTGCAGGGACTTCAGAACACAAGAAATGAACAACATATGCAAGACATCAAGGCTGCCCTCCATGAACTCTCAAAACAGTCTGTCATTACACTTCAGTGGATTCCGTCTCACTGTGGGATCATGGGCAACGAAAACGCTGATGCTCTCTCCAAGGCAGGCAGTAAAAATGGAGCAGTTCAGCCACCCCGTGACCTACGGGGAGGCCAAGACAATCATCCACAACCAGTTTCAGTCCCAGTGGAAGTGAAGGCTGGGTGCAGAGAGTGGTGCTGACCCGATCCACCAGCTCCAAAGGCACCAGCGGACAATCCTCTTCAGACTGAGGACCGCCACTGCAGACTGCTGAGCCACCTTAACCGCCTGAAGATCACCTACACTGACCAGTGTCCATGCGGCACTGGACCCCAGACCCCTGAACATGTCCTCCTGCGCTGTCCTACTCACGCAGCTCTACGACACAAAACCTGGCCGGGGAGAGCGGAGTTACAGGCGCAGCTTTGGGGAGCCCGTTCTGACCTGGAGAAGACCGCGGGCTTCATCATGGCGGCCAGGTTACAAGTCTGACGCATCCAGCTTCAATCGAACGCAGAAGAAGACAGAAGCATTAAACAAAATGTAGTTCGTCTTCTTTTGCAGTTTCAGTTTCCGTGTTATCATGGAGGTTTCACTGCGTGCGAACTAGTCCACATACGCAACACCACATCCGCTAAGTTTTGAGACCACACTGTGCATGATTTAAAGCTGAAAGAGATGTAAACCTCCTCTTGTTCCTGCTGTAAAGAAACGCACAAGGGGAGATCGGGTTCGGGAGAAAGTTGGACTAGGTTCATCCAAAAAGACAAATGAGTCAGGCCCAGTGAAGATTTTCTTTCTTTTAAGTTGGTCTACAGCTTTTTTGCACATAAAAAGGGCTGGTGACAATGCCCAACAAAAAGGAAAAAGGTCAAGCAAAACAGACAGGTAAAACTAAAAGTAAAACGCTAAGAATGGGAAAAAGAAAAAGGGAAAGGGAAAAAAGGCTCCAGCAACCGTGGCCTGTAAATAAAAAATGCAAACTAACATAAACCATAAATGCATCTTACACCATTGCATATTTCACATGCGTCCGAGTCATTGCATAAATTCTTCAACGTGACATAAAAGTATCATTTTGCAAAAAGACAAAACTACATCAATCTCAGGGATAAGGTATCCCTCATTCTAACAGCGAGCCAGAGTATATCCTCCAGGAGAAACATAATCAGGAATGTGCTGTACTATGGTATTCGGAATCATAGTTTCAACCGCTATAGCTCTTTTAGTCTCTTGCATTGGATTTGCACAGAGGTTATCAACAATGATAACCTATCCAACCAAGAACTAATCGAGTGACAAAAATACCACTCTGAAACCAGAGTAAACCTAACCTCAGAGACACGTTTCAACCCTGTGCTGGCCGAAGTCGGGGCAGCAACTGCCAACTATGTGGGATTCATGTCCCTAACATTCTATCTCATTCCATGTGCTCCATCATAACTGCTCATCACTTCCCTTCTATAGTTAAGCAACATGGGATAACAGACTGCATCCCCAAATTACAGTCAAAGGAATCGACAGTGAGCATAATCAAGCGCAACACTTTGACTCATGAAATGAAAAAAAAAAAATGAACAGCAACAAAGAAATATGCAAATTTCAGTCGACATTAAAGGCAAATTGCCTATAATAGGCAACAAGCCTGTAACCTTCATCTGCATATGAGGGAGACAGATACATATAGCCGGTATGGCAACATAGCCAGTATGGTAACATGTTCTTCAGAAAAGAAATATACTCAGTAGAGAGAGAGAGAGAGATTCAGATTCAGATTCAGATGGTTTACTGACGTAAGCATTTGCTCATATCACAATGATTTGTTACATTATTCGTGTCGGACAATGCAGACTCTAACGTTAATTTGAAAGCAAACACAGACACATAAGAAACACTTACAAAAGAATAACTACAAGCGCACGCACACACACACACACACACACACACTCACACACCAATGCGCGAGCGTGCACGCGCAGATACACGCACAATCTCTCTCTCTCTCTCTCTCTCTCTCTCACACACACGCAACACACACACACACACACACACACACACACACACACACACACACACACACACACACACACACACACACACACACACACACATGATAACCAGCCGACAGAATGGTATGCACGCACACAGTAAAGATATTGAATACGTGGCCATCAGCCCAGGTAGAATAAAGAGAAAAAAGCAATTTAACTTACGAAATTTGACTACCTAATCTTAATTTCATACTATGATAAATAAAACGAGCAATATCATTCCTAAAGTTCCTGCTATTCAGAATTGTTAATTCCTTTGACGAATTTTGAGTCGGGTGTCGTGGGATATATTTTGTTCTCAATTGTACAGTACGCTGACAGTAGAACAGAAAATGAAATTCATCATCCGGCTGAACGTTGCATAACGGGCAACGTAAGTCCATGGAGAGATCTGGTTAATAGCGAAATTTATGAGTTGTAATATCTGTGATACCAAGTCTGAATCGTATGAAGATATCCCTTAATGCCTTATTTCTGATGCACTCAAAATACGCTTCTAATGAAAACTCGGATTTAAACGTTTTGTATATAGAATATCTTTCATGTTCCTGGAGCCTACTGCACCATCCTTGTTTCCAACAATCAGTTAGACGTTCCTTGAAAAGTCTTTGGAACCAAGGCACATTTTCCACACCTCCATTGAGCCACATATAACCAAAACCGTACATCGTAAGCAGCTTGCGGATATCTGATACCCAGCACGTTTTGTTATTGCTGTCTAGATTTATAAGCATATTGTAAGCTTTCTTGGGCAGTCTTTCATTGTTCATTCTTGTGAGGCGGATCCAAAATCGGACAGCGTTTGTTTTTGCGTCTATACTTATTGGTACTGTACCTGTTTCTCCATACACCATGTCATTTGGTGTTCTGGGCGCCACATTTAATAACTTTTTCAACGCAAATGTATGAGCCTTTTCGATATGCATTTGCTCTAACATTCCCCAGATTTCAGATCCGTAGAGTAAAATAGGTTTTATCTGGGCATCAAACAATTTAAAGAAAATGTAGGGGGACACATCTCCTAACTTCCATAACGTTTTAAGTATTTCCACAATACCTAGTTTTGCCTTTGCTGTCTGTTTTTGCATGGCGAGTGAGAATCTTAAACGAGTAGTTAGCCATACGCCTAAATATTTGTACGAGTTTACCACCTCCATTTCAGATTTACCGTAAAACCATTTTTCATGGCGAGATATATAGCCCCCATTTCTAAACACCACAATATTGGATTTCTCCGGGTTAACCGAAAGATCAAGAGAATCTGCATTTTTTTCAGTAAATCTAATTGGAGTTGTAAGCCCTTTACTGTGTATGAAAGCAAAGCAACATCGTCAGCAAAAAGAATAATAAATCCCAACGATGTCAGGGTGTAGCTGAACACCGTGTTTACCGTTGTGTATTATGTCAAGTGATAGTTCATTTATCATGATTGAGAATAACAGAGGACTTGTAATGTCACCCTGTTTTAAGCCTTTCTGGCAGAAAAAGAAATCAGTCAGACCTGCACCACTACCGCATCTAACACACGCTTTTACCACCTTGTACATGCTTTGAATAGCACTTAGCATTTTACCTATCGGGTAACATGATAGGCCATAACTTAGCATGGGAAATAAGATCAAACGCCTTCCTAAAATCAATGAAAGCGACGTAAAGTTTTTGTTACACGCTAGATGTTTTTGAATAGCAGCAAAAAGTGTAAAGACATGATCAATAGTGCAATGGTCTTTTCTAAATCCGGCTTGTTCCTCGCCAATGATTCCTTTATCTTCGATCCAGTCTGCCAGGCGTTTATTTAAAATATAGCTGTATAGTTTACTACATACATTCAAAAGAGAGATCACTCTGTAATTGTTGGGATCATGAGGATTTCCACGTTTATACAGAGGTTGAATGATAGCTTCTGTCCATGAATCTGGGTACTGTCCTGAAGTAAAAATAAAGTTAAATAATTCTTCTAAATAAGGCAGTATCCATGTGTACGAATAAATGAATACCTCAGGAATTACTCCATCTGGACCACCTGCCTTATTGCATTTTAAATGTTTGATTGAATCAAGGATTTGTTCCCGGGTAATAACCGAGTTTAAGCTAGGTGTTCAACATCGTTATTCTCCTCACAAACAACCGATGGTTGTGGCTGTAAAGTTGCTTCAAAAACATTCGCAAAATGATTTCGCCAGTCTTCCTTCGAAATGTCCCCCAGTGAATTCTTTTGCGTATGTCTGGCATTTTTAAGAGTAGTCCAAAACAATTTAGAGTCGTTGGTAGCATTCAATAATTTGTCTCTAAGACCAGTTTTATGCATATCGGACTTAGCTTTCAGTAAATCTTCGTAGCATTTCTTCTGTTCCAAGTACTCGGTTAAATTTGCCTTGGATCGCTCATGTCTGAAGATTCTTAGGGAACTTTTTACGGACGCTTTTGTTGTCCTGCATTCTTTGTCAAACCATACTTGCTTTTTCGGGAAGCTACCAAATTTCAGTTGTTTTAACATCCATTCTGAAGCCAATGTCAAAGTATCATTAAACACAGCAATGGACACATTAACATCTACACTTATCATTCGTTTGGCTTCCCCCAAAGCAGTTATGGAACTGGGTCTGATTAGGCTGTCCTTAAACATATCGTAGTAGTCAGGATTCCAAACAAGTTTTTGTACACATAAACTGTCTTTTCTTTCTATCTTTCCATAACCATTACACCTCAAGGTTAAAACAATGGGCATATGTTGAGAATCAATTCTTTCATCAACGAGCATGTCTTGTATGGTATACGTAAGTGATGTGGAGATGACAAAATAATCTATCACACTACAACCATTATTTGAGATGAACGTGAATTTACCCGACCTATCCCCTTTGGTTGTGCCGTTTACAATGAATAGATTAAACTGTGCACCCAATTCAAGGAAAAGTCTACCATGATAATTAAGTTCTCTGTCTTCTGAACTTCTCGTGGCGGACTCTACATAGTTGGAATCTTGATACGTTTCTAGAAAATATTGAACATCGTTTACATGGTAGGGTTGTACATTTCCAGTTCGGGCATTTAGATCACCACATATAATGAATGGAACGTCTCCAAAATGTTCCGACACATTCAACATGCATGATTCTACAGCTGAAATGCCGTTTTCAAAACATGAAATATTATATATAGGAGACTGTGGCGGCGCTGCATAAACAGCAATCAGAAAGACATCTGTTGTTGAGTTAAATAAACATTTGGACAGTTTTAACAACACAATGTTTTCGGTTTCACAGTCAATTCTTGTAACTTGCTGATCTAGATCTTTCCTAACAAGTAGCGTCACACCACCTGATTTGCGGCCTGCTTTAGAAAGCCTAACTGCTGGACTGCTGTACTGAGTAAACTTGGTTAAAACATCAACTGTAAAGATTTCTGCAATAAAGGTTTCTAGAAGACAAACAAAATCAAAACTGCTAATATACAAAATAAAGTCAGAATCATTTAGCTTGGAGGTGATGCCACAAACATTATAAGAAAGAAATGTCAGTTTCAGTTGTATGGAACGTTCCTGGGCTTTGGCCGAATCCCTATTGTCCAGTTTTGTTCGTCCCTTTAATTCGGGTTGAAAACCGTGTACCGGTTGTTTGGGCCTTCTTTGGTCCGAAATTGCGTGGTTGCTTGGTTACCCATGACCGAATGGTATTCACGGTGGGTATTGAATTTTTGTTCCGTGCAGCAGAAGTGTCCCTGGTCTGTCTGGATGGCTGGAATGTAGAGTAGAGAGAGAGAGAGAGAGAGAGACAAGACAAGACAAAATTCTTTATTTACGAGGATAATAGATAAGCACTAACGTGCTTTTTTACATCCAGTCCTCGCCCTGAGCAGGGACTACAACATGCAGTGAAATCAATTAATGTAAGAAATCAAAGAAGCAAGCAAAGCGGTCATGTAATCATAGAGAAACATCAAATGAAAATAGAAGATAAATGAAAACAAAACAAAAAATAAGAATAATAATAAACAAAACAACAACAAAAGATAATAATAACAAAAAAATAAAATTAATAAAAATAAGAATACCAATAATGAAGAGGAAGGAGAGAGCGGGGGTAGGGAGTGAGGTGGGCTGGGGAAACATATGTAAGTGTACTACAACGTACAAGATTGGCATGTATGAAAGCAGACAGTGAAGTGAATATGACAAAGTGCGTACATATTTTTGAACACACAAATACACGCACGTTCGCACGC
This sequence comes from Conus ventricosus, assembly GCA_018398815.1. NCBI lineage: Eukaryota > Metazoa > Mollusca > Gastropoda > Neogastropoda > Conidae > Conus > Conus ventricosus. The sequence goes on along the minus strand of CM031623.1, from coordinate 58,746,081 downwards.
ATAGAGGAGAGAGAGAGAGAGAGAGAGAGAGAGAGAGAGAGAGAGAGAGAGAGAGAGAGAGAGAGAGAGAGAGAGAGAGAGAGAGAGAGAGGAGAGCAAGGCACCACATGCATTCATTTTTCGCAAGGCATGAAAATACGTAGAACGTATTAAGCAAAGTGAGATGACATTGGGGGAGGGGGGGGGGGGGGGGGGGGAGAGAAAAAAGAGAGAGAGAGAGAGAGAGGGATGGAAGGAGAGGGGGAACAGCATGAGATGTAATGATTTGAAATGGAACTGTACTAAAACGTACAATAATTAGCCTGTATAAAATCAGACAGTAAAATGAACATGACAAAATATGTACGGAATTCGGAACATACACACGCACACATGCACAGACAGAGACAGAGAGAGAGAGAGAGAGAGAGAGAGAGAGAGAGAGAGAGAGAGAGAGAGAGAGAGAGAGGAGAGAGAGAGAGAGAGAGAACAGACAGAGACAGAGACAGAGAGAGAGAGAGAGAATGAGAGAGGCAGAGAGAGAGAGAGAGAGAGAGAGAGAGAGAGAGAGAGAGAGAGAGGAGAGAGAGAGAGAGAGAGAGAGAAAGAGTGAAAAAAGGGGACAACATATAATCATTTTTCATAAGATTATATCCATATGCACACATATATATACCCACACACACACATATGCATATATACACACACATACATACATACACACACACACACACACACATATATATATACTCAGAGGCAAAAAAAAACGCGAAAAAATAGAGACAGTGCACGATTGTTCACATTGTGAACAGGACGTAAGCAATGTCGTTGGCACGTGCAACATTATCAGTACGTGGTGTCTTGGCCGGTTGTGACCTCGTAACAGTGGGTGAATGTTGCCGGGTCAGCGTTTTTGGCACGAGGAGTGCATTTGCCATGTGGACTACCTACGCCACGTGCATCAATGTGAAATTGCAACTCAATGTGGCCCCCATTGTGGGGCTATAAATTTCCAAACCCCAAAAAGTTCAAATTATCCCTTCCAGAGGCGCCAACATAATGCCGAGACTTTCTCGTCAAGATCGTTGCATAGCAATGGGGCAACTGCAGGCCGGGGTTCCAATGAGGCAGGTCGCTATCGCATTCGGAGTCCACATTTCCACCGTCTATCGCCTTCTGGACCGCTTTCAAGCAAGAAACACCACTGATGACAGACCGAGGAGCGGCAGACCGAAGGTCACCACAGCAGCCCAAGACCGCCATCTTCTTCGTCAGCATCGACGGGAGCCTTACCAAACCGCTGCCAACACAGCCAGGAACACCGTCGGCAACCATGGCAGGCCAATCAGCAACAGGACCGTGCGTCGCCGACTGAACACAGTTGGTCTCCAATGCAGGCGTCCAGCCGGCGACCTATCCTGACACTCCAGCATCGCCAGAACCGTCTGCAGTGGGCACAGATCCACGTGCATTGGCGCCATCGGGACTGGGGCCGAGTCCTCTTCAGTGATGAAAGCCGGTTCTGCGTCGACCCAGGCGATGGCCGCATCCGGATCTGGAGAGAGCGGGGGAACGCTTCACGGATGCCAACATCACCGAAAGGGACCCATGGGGTGGTGAAAGCATCCTGATCTGGGGGGCTATCGGCATAAATCGCCGTATTGGGCCAGTCATCTTCCAGAATGTGGGTCCAGGACGTGGTAACGGGGTCACTGCTGTTCATTACATCGATCAAGTTCTGAGGCCCCACATCCTGCCGCATTTCCAGCAGCATCCACAGAACCTGTTTCAGCAGGACAACGCAAGGGCGCACACTGCCCATGCTACGCAGAACTTCCTGAGGCAGAACAACATCAATCTGCTGCCTCACCCAGCCCGTTCTCCCGACCTTAACCCAATAGAGCATTTCTGGGATGCCCTTCAGAGGCAGTTGAACCAGCTCAACCCCAGACCCCAGACAGCAGCTCAGCTTGCTGTCGCTGTGGGCCAGGTGTGGTGGCAAGTCCCCCAGAGGCAGACCAACACTCTGGTGCGCTCGATGTACCGCAGGTGCACAGCTGTGATCAATGCTCGAGGTGGTCACACCAGATACTGACATTCTGCTGTTAACACAGGGTCAAGGTCAAGTTCATGTGACCTTATTTTCTACCAGAATGAACTTTGAAAGGACACTTTTGCGGTGTTCGATTGCTTTTTCTCACTTTCTATTACCAGTTCAAAGGAATCGGTAGCCCAAATTACATCAACATTTCTATACAGTTTGTTTTCGCGTTTTTTATGCCTCTGAGTATATATATATATATATATAATATATATATATATATATATATATATATATATATACAACAAACTAATAAATTCCAAGGATAAGTACCGCACCGTTCCAGCAACTTACAGAGCAGCCTGGTGTTGCAATGACTGCAAGAAATATTGAATTATAAACAAAGCTTGCTCTTATGTCTTAGATTGAAGAAATAGGGGGAGATAGCATTCATATCTGCAGTGGTAGATGATTCTGCCTAACTAACAGCATGTGCTTGAGTGGGTGAATGGGGAAAAATAAAATAAATGCTTCTCAAATGAGCCTTCAGCAAGCTTATATTCTCCAAGGGGGAGACATCCTCCAATAGGGAGGGAAACTCACTAACATATAACTCCTGGTCATATACCGATATTTCGAAACTTGGTGGTTTCTCCTCAGTGACCGCGGAAAGTGGTAATTTGACACCTCTGCCTTTTCAGTTTTAAAAAGAATGCAATCCAGAAAAGGTTGGTGTGCAATACCGTAGTATGTTTGTTGAGTTTTCAAAAAACCAACCAAAGGTGCCATCTAAGAAGCAAAAGAAAATCATAAAGAGCAAAACAAGCTACATTTTCTTGTGAAAAGTAGAAAATATAAAAAGATATCCTCTAAGACACAAGTGCTGAGGGCAAGTTCTTGGAATGAATCCGCAAGGGACTAAAATACAACAAACTAATAAATTCCAAGGATAAGTACCGCACCGTTCCAGCAACTCTACAGAGCAGCTGGTGTTGCAATGACTGCAAGAATATGAATAT
>CM031623.1:58700637-58742942 GCA_018398815.1 Conus ventricosus | reverse complement strand
GAATCTCTATCAGATTGACCCACCAGTAAAAGTGGTGTTGGCTATTCTGATTGATTATATAACACATGATGGTAGTAGCATACAAGTCTGGTTTCAATTAAACAAAAAGAAGTAATCAGCTAATACGACTTTAATTCTGAATGGGCTGATCACATGCTTACACAGTTTAACCATGCAAGTGTAGGAGGCTAAGCTAAGAGGTTCTGGCGTCTGAAGGAAACAGTTCTTGAAATCAATTAAAGCAAACAAAGTTATATCCTATAGTTGGCAATTCTTACCTTCCTCTCCCAAAAGAGTTAGAGTTAAAACGAGCAGTCTTAAACATACATAATCTGACAACTTGTGTTTTAGTGGTGTGTTTTAGCACATTTACATCCTGTTAAAATTCATGCAAACAGAGTCTCAAAGTATCAACCTTATCTCAAGAGCTGAACTTTGATAACATAACCTTTCCAGTAAGCATCAAAGCATAAGTCAGTTTGAAGAGCAAAACAAGCCTATAACTGTAAACGTATACACGTGTCTGTAGTAGACATCTACACCTCTAAGGATTTTTCCCAATGCTCCACTTTTGGTGACTCACTTAAGAATCATGTAGACTTGATACTGTTTATAGAAGGTCATAAGAGTCACTATGTGTTAATCAGATCAATAAGCAGACTTATGGCTTATACTACAAAGGATACATCTAAACAAGGGCTTTGTACAAAGTGTTTGTCAGAATTCCCACTGTAGAAGCAGCCGCTAAACATAAGGATCATTGTAAAAGTAATGTAGACGTAGAACTAAACTCCTTACACCTCCACCAGGTCTAAAGTTAGGTTTATAAATGTACATAAAATGCAGATGAGACCATACGTAGTTTATGCTGACTTTGAAGCAATCTTGCCACAGTACTACGGCTCACAACAACTAGAAGAACAAAAAACCTCCTTATTAATCCACCATCAGATTTGCTCTTATGCCTTTGTCGTTGTTAGATCAGACGGCCAACACACGCGCCCAGAGATTTACAGAGTCCCTAATGCAGCTAGTAGATTTTTACAGCAGATGAAACAACTTCGTAATCAGTTCTCCAATCAACTGAATCTTTCAGGCATTGTTATGACTCCTGAAGACAAAGAACGCTAAAAATCATCTACGCACTGTTGGATTTGCAACAGAGAATTATTAGGTGATGCTGTAAGAGACCACGATCACATTACTGGAAATTCAGAGGAGCTGCACACAACAGTTGCAATCTTCAACTTAAGGTTGACCCCAAGACATTCAACTGCCAATCTTCTTTCATAACTTACGGGCTATGATTCTCATTTTATCATGCAAGCAATAAAGTCTGAATGTAAGAGGGTTGACTGCATTGAACAACCATCAGAAAAGTACATGACCTTTATTAGACAATCTGTCCTTCTATGATTCTGCTCAACATCTGATGGGAGTTTGGATAAATTAGTAGATCGCTACAAGACTTCCCAATAACTGAACAATATTTTGACCCATCTTTAGTACGTAAAGGCGTTTATCCTTATGAATACATGGACTTGTGGGAAAGGTTTGATGAGCCAGCCCTACCGCATAAGGAAGACTTTTACAGCCGTCTTACAGGCAAAAGCATAACTGACTCTGACTATGAATACGCAAAGAAAGCCTGGACAGAATTACACTGTCAAACAATGGGCGATTATCATGATCAATATTTATTGGCTGAGGTATGTTTATTGGCAGACGTCTTTCAGAATTACAGATCTACATGCATGAAGCATTACGGCTTAGACTCATCACATTACATTTCTGCTCCTGGCCTTTCTTGGGACGCATTCTAAAGTCTACAAACATTGAGATTGACTTAATATCTGATCTGGCCACACTTCAGATGATTGAAGACGGCCTAAGGGAGGCATTAGCAGGCCTCACATGCTACTGCAAAGCCAACAATAAGTACTTAGATGACTATGACCCAACTAAACCATCCAATACTAATGTACTTAGACCATAACAATCTGTATGGTGGGCTATGAGCCAAACACTGCCATTAAGAAACTTTAAAATGTACACAGCCCTCATGAAGTTAATGTTGTGTTAAAGCGCTGTCAACTCTACGTCTGATCATCCAAAGGGACTAATATTAGAAGTAGACATGCTGTACCCAGATCACTTGCACGACCTCCATAACAATTACCCCCTAGCTGCAGAAAGATTAAAGATGGCCCCCACAGAACCGCCTAAACTTGTGCCTAATCTCCGTCATAAACTAAGTACGTATGTCATTACAGCTCCTACAGTTTTACTTAAGACATGGACTAAAACTAACAACAGTTCACAGAATAATTGCTTTTGAACAAAAGCCCTTTATGAGGCCATACACATGAAGAATACTGATCTTTGGACTAAAGCTACTGACGCTTCAGAAAAAGACTTCTTAAACTGATGAACAACAGTTGTTTTGGCAAAACCATGGAAAACCCACACAAGCGCAAAGATGTAAGATTAGTTACAAACGAACAAAGAGCAATTAAACTAGTCTCTAAACCCAACTTCCTAGACTTTAGACAATTTAACAGCAGCCTGATTGCATTATATGAAGAAACAGAATGTGAGGTTGGACAAACCAGTATTTATTGGGTTTACTGTATTAGAGCTGTCAAGTGTTAATGCTAGAATTTCTGTATGACTACTATTAAACGCTGTACCCAGAATCTAGAGTCCTTTACACAGACACTGACTCTTTTATTCTTGACGTCCCCACAGAAGACTTTTACAAAGACTTGAAAACAGAGGTAGCTAAAGAGCCGATGATGGTACGACACATTGACTACCCAAAAGACAGCCCTTTACATTCAACTGTAAACAAGAAAGTAATTGGAAAGTTTAAAGACGAACTTAATGGGACAGTTATACAAAATATGTTGGTCTACGGTCAAAGATGTATAGCGTTGCTAGCCAGACCTCTGTAATGAAGAAAGCTAAGGGATAAGTAAAGAAGTTGTAAAAAAATATAACTCACGACAACTACAAGCATGCTCTCTTTGAAGGCAAAGTATTTCATCACACAAATGTTAATCTACGCTCTACTCTTCATCAAGTAAACACAACTGTTGTAATAAGAAATCACTAGTCTCTAACAATAACAAGCGAACTTACGTTGATCCTGAGTTTTCATATGCTATAGGTCATTGGAGAACTAAGGTAGAAGAAGAACTTAACTTGGTTCAGAATTAAGAACTTTACCTGTCTAAACATAAACCTGGTCTAGAACATGACTTAAGAACTTGACTGACTTAACCAGTACTTAAGTTAAGAACTTAACCAGTACTTACTTGTACTTTACTTGTACTTTTACTTGTACTTAACCAGTACTTAAACAGTACTTAAGTTAAGAACTTAATCCGACTTAACTTGATTTATACTTTAACTTAAAAGCACTTGTTATAACTAACTAACCAGTACTTACCAGCACTTGACTTGTACTTAACCAGTACTTAACAACACATTAAAAAACTAATCCATTAAAAATGGTCTGCAGCAGGAGGTTGTACTTTTTTGCAGAAGCTGGTTCTTCTTCTTTTACTGTTTTTGTGGGCTTTTGTGACTTTGTTGCTAGGTATGGTTTTAGGCATTTGTATGTTAGAAACCCACCACCAACAACAACGCCCCCAATACATAATAATACATCTTACAGTTTGATTGTGATTGTGTTCTTGTTGATGGCGGTGCTGCTGGTGCTGATGTTGTATTACTATCCAATAATTTTGTTTTGCTGCTTCGTTTGCTTTTTTTAGTCTGTGCCATTCAACTAGTCTATGGCCAACCGCAACACACCCAGGATGTTTATGCTTAGTAACACTACTAACTTGTGGAGCATTCACTTGTGGGCACTAAACTGTGGGACACTGGGCATTTTCTTGTGAGTCATATTCTGCTCCTGTGGAGTCACAATCTTCTTCTGCTCCTGATCACTCATGTTTTTTTAATATGATTAAAATAATATGATTAAAATTAATTAATCAAATGATGAATGGGCAGTCTGTTCCATTCAGCTAGTTTACGACCACCTCAACACGCCTAGGATTTTTAGGCTTAGTAACACTACTAACTTGTGGAGCATCCCCTGGGCATTCACTTGTGGAGCTTTCACTTGTGGGGCCATATTCTGCTCCTGTGGAGTCACAATCTTCTTCTCCGGATCGCTCTTTTTTTAATGTGATTAAAATTAATATGATTAAAAGTAATAATCCCATGATGAATGGGCATAATAATGTCCCGAATCTGTAATACATTTTACATGCAAGAGTTTCTAGTGACTTGTTTAAAACTGGATCTTGTGATAAGTCGTATTTAAATCTTCTTCTGAATCAATTGACGCCATCTTGCCAACTAACTTAGCATATAAACTAATCATTGTCTGCCCCACCGATCTAACCATTTTTGACCCTAACTGTGCTTCGTACCTAGCGTAATACTTCTCAACGTCTGAAATAGACAGTTGTTGAATCTGTTCAATACTTAGTTCAACACCTTAATACTGTCTAGTTTTTCCACACGTAGCCAGAGAGTATAATCTTTCTTATGACAGTGGTCTGCCGAGTGGTCTGGCGAGTAACCTACGGAGTAGTCTGCTTGCTCCTCACAGTTTAATATTCGTCACAACCCATTTCTTAAACCCTTTTTTAAAACTCTTTTAAAGCAATAAAAAATATATAATACTTTTAAAAGCAATAAAAATAATATAATACTTTTAAAAGCAATAAAAATAATATAATACTTTTAAAACCACGAGTTTAACGCTGGTTAATTATGCATGCCTGTTGCTGTGTTATAGTTTATTCAACTCTTGCAAAATGTTTGCTAAGAATAAAACCGCCCAACATGGGAAAAATAGAAGATTCACCAAAACTACTGGCAACCTATTTTTAGCTCTAGCAACAAAAGATTATCTGATTAAAAGCACATAGACATCTTTCATATTATGATTATTTTAATTATTTTTTTTTAGTTAATAAAAAACATGAGCACTGCAAAGATCATTAATGCTATTTACCACTCTGATGTAATTAGCGGCCTAGTATAGGGTATAGCGGTTAGCAAAAAACATGTTTAAAATGAGCCAGCTGATCTAGGAAGGTTAGACGTTGAGGATATTGTTTAAGGTTATAGTTGTAATAACTGCAGCAATTGCGTCAAAAGACTTTCTTGTTACACAGGGGATTATCCCAGAAAATATTAATGCATAGAAAGATAATTAATTCATAAGAAATATTCATTTTAAAAAAGATGTCTGGATTGTTCTGATGGTAGAGGAGCTATTGTTAATGCACTGGCTTTCTCTGGGAGCAACTATATAGTTTTAGTAAATTGCGGTCTGATGAAGAAAGAGAAAGGCATAACAAGGCAATGGAAGAGTTAGCTAAGGCCACAAGACGCTTATGAGAAAAGGAGGATTGCTCACTTAGACTTTATTAATAAAAAGCTAAGAGAACAGGGGCATGCAGAGCACACATTTACAGACGTTGATGAGCAATGAATGAGTATTACTTAGTGACAGGAAAGAAGTTTCTAACATCGTCACCGCCAGAACTGTCTGACTTTTATGAACCATCAGAAGAACAGAAGACTGCAGAGATAGCTTTCATTTTAGTTGGCATGACGTCAGTCTATCTTTTGCTCACTTCCTTGTGTAAAATCAAATAAAATACATTTAAAATATGGACAAAATATATTTCTCCTAGCGGTATTGGAAAGGAAAGACTGTTATTGATAAACTGAGTAAAGCTGCTAGAGTGTCTAAGACAGAAGCAAAAGACTGGCGTTCAAAACAAGCAATTTGGCAAATATATCTCCTGCACCAAAAAGAATAATAAGGCCTAGATTTGTTAACTCAGTCCCTAATGACACCCACCAGTTGGACTTGCTGTATCTTCCACATGACAAAGTTAGAAGAAAAAAGTTTAAGTATGCTCTGACTGTTGTTGACATGGCTTCAATGTTACAAAGACGCCGAGCCTTTAAACAGATAAAAGCTCAACTGCTGTGGCTGGGCTTAACAACAAATATGCATGCGAGGCACCATTAAAGTACCCTAGATGATCCAGGTTGATGATGGAAAAGAGTTTAAGGACTGTAAACCAACTGTTTTTAAAACACCAGGTACAGTTAAGAGAGGGATTCCAGGCAACCATCGCTCCCAAGCCCTAGTAGAAAACTTTAATAAGATTCTAGCTGAACGCCTGTTTACCTATCAATATTACAAAGAAATTATGGACAGAGCACGCAACACAGAATGGGTTAGGAGGTTGCCGGCTGTCTTACGCGCTATGAACAATGAAGAATATAAAGCAACAGGCCTTAAACCAGTAAACGCAATCAAATTAAAAAAAATAGCGTTACTGAAGTTGTGCAGGGCACTCATAAACTCTTGCCGTTTGGACTAAAAGTAAGATACTTGTATGCTCCTGGAGAGGTAGAAGAGCATGTTAGAATTAGAGCCACAGATCCTATATGGAGCGTAGACGTATATGAAGTTGAAAGAATTATGAAAACAACCCCTCCTGTGTATTATTTAAGAGAGACTCTTTCTTCTAAAAAGCCTGCCCCTAAAAGATCGTTTGTTCATGAAGAGCTGCAAGTTGTCCCACCAAACACAGTGCCTGTTAGTTAAAAAAAAGTATGAATGTTTATAACATATTTTTCTTTTAATTTATAGTTTATTTTTTCTTTTTTGTTAAACTTATGATTTTTTAATTCATATCTCATTTTAACTTATGATTTTTTAACCTATAATTTATTTAACTGATTGCTTGTTTGTTTTTCAATGTTTTTTTTAAATTGCTTTAGTGTCTACCTGCTGTGAAATAAAAGTGTTTCTCCATTTCTTTTGGAGGTCAAATTTTTTGGCGTCTGTAATCATCACCATCATCCATAGCTCGTTGAAATTCTTTGTAATGTTTTCATCCTGAATTGAATTGCTTATGATTAGATTTAATGAGTAAAGTTTTGCTGATGCTAGACTACAATGGCAGTGTGCTTTTTTAATTTGGGCGTTAGCTTTTTTAAAACAGCACTTACAAACACTGGTACTCCAACTCCAGTAGCTAAAAGAGCAACACTAGCCCCAGCACTTACGTTAGCTACAACTGATGAGCCAGTAACTACATAAGAAAGGGATGGCAGTGTGCTTTTTAATTTGGGCGTTAGCTTTTTTAAAACAGCACTTACAAACACTGGTACTCCAACTCCAGTAGCTAAAAGCGCAACACTAGCCCCAGCACTTACGTTAGCTACAACTGATGAGCCAGTAACTACATAAGAAAGGGCACTTATGCTTTAGCATATTTTTTTTCTAGTAACCCTATACTTTCTTAAGTCACTTTCTATTTCTTTTGAAGTTCAGTCATGTGCTTTAACCTAAACTGTTGAGCTGGATCATCCATTTTTTAATTAAGATTAATTTTTACAAAATTAATTTTGTAACATTGTTCTTATTTAACCCTTTTGGCAGCACTTCATCAACAGAGTAAAACCCAATAAAATCAACATACTTAGTGAAAATAAAATCAAGTACTGTTAGTTTGGCTTTGTCAACCATCACAGTAACCTTGTCAGATGATAAGAAAGTGTTTATTTCATCTCCCGTTTTTAGTAATGGCAATAACAAGCCTAAGAGGGCCATCCAAGTTTTCAGCCTTTATTAATACTCTCCTCGCTAATACATGTTCTGGCAAACTACGAGCAGACTCCCCTGGAGTAATTAATAAAACAAAAATCAAAGTAGCAGTGTTAGGCATTGGGATTTGGGGATAAATTCTAGGGTTACTGTGTCATCCCCCACTTTAGCTAAGGGCTTCTTTCTGCTCAGCACATATTCACGCGTATATTTATCTATTACAATCTGCTTTTTCTGTTGTGTTCCTGGGACAACACTAGCAAGAAAGGGACCTGCATTCAAAGCCTTTCTAAAACAAAATTTCTTATCAAAGTATATTTGGGGCTTCGTAAGTCAAATTTTAAATCCCAGTTAATTTCAGGACGCACGACCCAGTTCTTGTCTTGTCTATAAAGCCTGTATTCGCGTTTTGCCGTAATCAGTTGTTTCCAGATTTCTTATCTCTTCCAGGGTAGCATACTGATGGCGTTTTTTGTCTTCAATTTCTGTTCGTTTGTAAACCCCATCATCTGTGTATTCAAATCCATAAACATTTCCTGGCACTCCTATTAGATCAAACTCAAATGTGTCTGCTAGGTCTTTTAGCTCTACTGCAAAGCATTTAGGAGCTAGCTGTACTTTTGATTCTGGCCCGCGAGACATTCTTTTTAATATAAAAATTATAATAAACAATCTATAATAAGCAAACGTATTGAATTGTGGGGGGCGGGGGGGGGGGGGGGGGGGGGGGGTCAGTCCGCAAGCATAGTTCAAGCGTGCTTAGATTTTTCTAACCGCTCTTTTATTTATTTTTTTTAGCTCATCCTTGTCCCTTATTATATAATTTTCGCTTAAACATTCTTCAAAACTATCTTTGTCCATAGTGTAAAATAATACAACCGATTTTAACTGTGATCTAAAGTCTTAAGACTGCATTGTATTTTGAGTTAAGAGCCACACAGAAACTAATGCGTGGCGGACACTAAAGGCCAGCTTTGAGAGAGTCTTTCTTTTTTTAACAATGTCTCGTTCAGCTGAACAGTCATCAATAATAAACAATGTTTCAGTTCCCTCAAATAGTCTATAGTAATGTTCTAAACAGTCGCTTAGCTTGTCACTAGGATCAACTAAAAATATATTCTCGTCTGTCCAAACAAACTGCCTTTCTTTGTAAGACTTTGTTTTAATGGTTGTGCAGATTATAACAATGTACTCGTAATGAAACCTGTAGATTGTTTGTAACAAATCAAGTATGAAGACAGTTTTCCCGCATCCAGTAATCCCACAAATAAGCGAGGAGTGTGGGTCTTTGGGCAGAAAGTTCAAACTATCCATCTGTTTTAATAGACTATTTCTTTTAGCCTGCATTTTAACAGGTTATTTTCTTTTTAGCCTGCATTTTAATAAGTTATTTCTTTCAGTCTGTTTTCTTCAATGTTTTACTGAGCGTCAGAAACCACAAAAACGTGCATTTTTAACGGACCATTTCCATCTGCTTTCTTGTTAATCTGTATGGTTATGCCATCTGCCCCCACCCTTCTTCCACTTCCAAATAATTTGTTGTCATATGTGGATCTAAAATCCAGCCATAGTCCATATTGTTTTGTTAAGTAATCTTCAAGTCTTACATCATGAAGGTGAAGTTTTTTACATACAAGATCGGCTGTAGGATTTGTTTGTCTGCCTCCAGCAAACAACTTTCTTGCTTCATCATAGTGTTGGTGAGGTAAAAGCCCGCCTGAATACAACTGAACAGGCTTGCCGTCTATTGTGCAAGACAACTGCTCAATTTTTGGATTATAAAACACCTCAGATTCTCTGTGAAAAGGAGTTGTGCCTTCAGTAAACAGAAACAAAATTTCCTTTAAGGACCTAAGAGAATAACTTAGAGCTATGTTCCAAATGGTGACTTGTTTGTTTTTGTTTTCTGTAATGTGGTGCTGAACTCTTTCAAAATAAATAACTGTCTTACTTTTATACTGGTTTAAAACCATTCTAGCCAGTTCAGGGTTAGTAACAACGTCAAACTCAAGAGAGATGTCACTGACTGTGTATTTAGCTGCAGAATCTTCAGACAGAACAACAGACCCGCTGTCATTAAATGTCAGTTCATAAGTAAGTTTATCTCGTAGTGCACCTCGGTAATATGGTTGATGCGTCTTCAACAGTTCAAAATCTAGAGGCACACAAAATCTGTTGCCAAATGCTAGTGCTACTGCCTGGTCTTAAATCAGCCTTTGCATCCTCAGCATTAAGCCTGTGTTTAAGACCGTTTGGGCTTTGTATTCCCTGATAAGCTTTGTCTTTTCTTTCTGTTCTGGCAGCCATAGGTCAGAATAGAGTGTAAAAATGTCTGCGTTGTTTAGTGAAAAGACTTCTCTGCCCTCCAATTTAATTAACATATTTTTAATGATGGCCCTACCCAATTAGCAACAACAGTAGCATTAGGATCTGCTGAATTAATATCTATTTTGAATGATAGTTTAGCAGTGCCTGGCATTATAACATCGTTAGCCCGAAGATCAGGAAATCTTACTGTTAACACTTGGCCAGGCTGAACTGTTGATGGATTACTTATAACAAGTACAGTCTGCCTTATGCCTTTTATGTCATGGGGCTCTTTTGCTTTCTGTATGGATCAAGTCGCAACCGTATGAGTTCATTTTTTTATAAAAGCAATAAAGAATATATATAAAAACATGGATGAAGATTTTGACGGATTGATCGTATTGAAGAAGAAGATGATGATGAAGAAAGAGAACTGGGCCCTTCATTGCAAGAAGAACTTGAAGGAGCAGCAGCAGGTCAAGGAGCAGGATTAAACCGAAATACGATTGCTAGATAGAATTGAATCATTCTATAGCCATATAGGACGAGCAGCCAGAAGCACTTAAGGTTTCCAATTTTTCAACAGATAAAAATAATCATTTGTATGTAAGAACTAGTAAAGGAGACCTTGTACGACTTACTACAAAACCAGACCCAAACAAGTTTTTAAGCAGGGCACAATTCTTAGAGATCTCCCTGTTGTTGACCAAAGGCAATTAAACTTTATTGAAGATTTAAGGCCTGAGGCTGTTAGTGTTTTACAGAACTTGGGGCGAGAGTTGCCAACACAATCTGAAATACAAAACATACCTCTTCAAGAATTAAATCGAACAGCAGATGAACTAATAGCAGAAACTGACACGAGTTTTGATGAGGAGACACAGTTAAAAACAATTGGCGATTCTCCATTGCCTATGCGTGAAATCTTGGCCTTAATGCTGCTCTAAAGACTATAAGTGGTGAACTAACAAACAATTTAGCAAAACTTGGTGAGCTAGATAGAGAGATAGAAGAAGAAAAAAATAAATTGGCTGATGCAGATGATAACAATTTAGGGCGAGAAGAAAAGGCTAGAATACAGCAGAAAATACAGGATTTAATGCTAGAAAGGGCAGCCAGGTTAGAACTGTTATCTACTAACAGATCACAGCTAGCATCACAAACAAACAGAATCAGAGAAACAATAAAAAAGAACACTTTATGAAAACACTACGCTAGCAGAAAGAATAAGGACTCTGTTCTCTTAACAGGGTATTACAATAGTTAGTATATTAACAGCCATTGGGTTTGCTTTCTCTACACTCGTTTATGCATTAATCAGAGGCGCGCCAACAGGGCCAGTAGCACCTCCAACGCCTCAGCATGGTAAAAGTTGGATTAGAAAACAATTACACCATCTAGCAAACTTATTAAAGAAGTTAGCAGCTAAAGCGCTTGATGCTTTGCCTGGCATAATAGGCAGTGCTGTTAGTTGGGTTTTGTCTACTATAGGCAAAGTGGCTGGTTACATGGCTGACCATCTGTGGACGTTGGGGGTGCTGGCTGCTGGTTTATTTTTAGTGAAATATAGTATAGCTAATCCATAAAAGTTAAAAACAACAACAAGGGCTGTCTTTTTGCTAGTGTGTCGGGTCGGGGTGAAGTATATAATATATTTTTTTTTTTTCCCGAGACAATTCAGGTGGACAATGACTTATGATTCCCTTTCCCCTTTAGTACTTACCTGTGCATGGTTGGTCTTTTCTATCGTCGAGTGAGGACCACCTCAAATCCAGTCCCCGACTACCTCAAAGCCAACCAGACAGCTTACAGCTACCTGACCATTTCAGACCCCGCCTTCGCCTTCCCTGGTTCGCCGTCAGCTGTTTGACCCTCTGAGGAAAGCTGCAAGCTCGGCTTGGACAGAGCGTGTCACAGTGGCCCTCGCCTTCCCTGGTTGCGCCGTCAGCTGTTTGACCTCTGAGAAAGCTGCAAGCTCGGCTTGGACAGAGCGCGTCACAGTTACCCATTTATTCCCCATTGTTTAACCCCCCCCCCCCCCCCCAATGTGTGCACTTATTGGCGTGTATATGTGTGCGTGCGTGTTTGTTCATGCGCGCGCGCGCGCACTTGTGTGTGTGTGCGTGTGTGTGTGTGTGTGTGTGTGGGGTGTGTGGGGTTTTGCCTGTGGGCAAGTGCTTTTTTGTGTTGTGTGTGTGGGGGGGGGGGGGGGGGGGGGGGGGGGGGGGGGGGGGGGGGTGAGCCTTGCAGCTCTAGCTGCGTCTGGCTAGTGGGTTTTTCTCGGGGTTCTCCCGTTTCCCTCTCACCCCTTGGTGCTTGGGTAGGGCAACCTACCTTGGGTCAGACTTGGGTCGGATGCTTTAGGGGGCTGCCCCTTCCCCCCCCCCCCCCCCCCCCCCCCCCCCCCTCTTGTCACTTAAAATGCTTTTTCGAGTATATTGTATCTTACTTACTGTGCTTTCTCTTGTTCATTTCAGTCATATGCAACACACCCATACATACCTCACACCCTCCCCCTCCACTCACCTCCTTCCCTCCTCTTCTCTCTCTCTCATTCTCACTCTTTCCCCTACTTCCATTCTTCTCTGTCTCTCCCCTCTCTTTCCCCCCTCCCCCCTTCTCTTCTCTCTCCCCTCTTCCCTCTCTCCTTTAGGGGACCCCCTTCTCCCCCCTCCCCCCTTGTCACTTAAAATGCTTTTTCGAGTATATTGTATCTTACTTATTGTGCTTTCTCTTGTTCATTTCATTCATATGCAACACACCCACTACATACCAATCACACCCTCCCCCTCCACTCACTCTCCTTCCCCTCCTCTTCTCTCTCTCATTCTCCACTCTTCCTCTACTTCCATTCTCTCTCTGTCTCTCCCCTCTCTTTCCCCCTTCCCCCCCCCCCCCTCTCTCTCTCTCTCTCTCTCTCTCTCTCTCTCTCTCTCTCTCCTTTTCCTCCTCCTCACTTTACTCTACCCTCTTTCCTCGTGCCCTATTCCTCGAACTCTACTCACCCTCTTTTCCACTGTCCCTCTGTCTACTTCATTCACCACTTTGGCTTCACAAGGGGAGTATTGTGCATGTTTATGTCTGTACGTTTTTTTGTTTTGTCGCTGAGGAAGGCATTTTGCCGAAAATTTCTTGTCCTGTTTTGTGTCGTGCATTAAATCGTCGTTACTTCACACTTTGTTTTGTGTGCTCTTCTGCTTTTTTGTCGTGTTTCAGTAACGCCGCAGTTTGTTTCCTTTGCCTTTCAGTCAATCGTTTTATTAGTTTGATGACATCCGGTTCTCATCACTGGCTTGCTGATCGTATGATAATCAGCACTTTTATATTCTTTATGTCTTGGTCTTATTTCTGGGCTGTTTATTGTTCAGCAATTAATTCGGTTACTCGCGTTTACATCTGTCTGGTTCTTACTGGTGGCATGGTTTCTGTGCTTGTTTGGTTTGTGTTGTTGTTGTTGTTTTTTTCTCAGTAACTCATTTGATTTTATCTGGTTTTTATTGCTATCCTGTTTATTGTTGAGTTTTTTTTAAATAACTGTTTCTTACTGTTACCTTGTTTATTGTTTAATAATTCATTCTTTTAGCATTCCTGAGATTCCATTACATACAATCGGCTGATCGTTGTGTGATTTGACAGGTTCAGAGGGAAAAGGAAGTTACTGATTTGAGATAAGAAGTCCTTCTGTTCATCATGTTGTATATTTCTTTGTTCTTCTGTTCATCATTTTGTTTATTTCTTTGTCCTTCTGTTCATCATTTTGTTTATTTCTTTGTTCTGCTGTTCATCATTTTGTTTATTTCTTTGTCCTTCTGTTCATCATTTTGTTTTTTTCTTTGTTCTTCTGTTCATCATTTTGTTTATTTCTTTGTTCTTCTGTTCATCATTTTGTTTATTTCTTTGTTCTTATGTTCATCATTTTGTTTATTTTTTTGTTCTTCTGTTCATCATTTTGTTTATTTCTTTGTTCTTGTGTATTTTGTCGTCAAAGACATCCGCAGTGTTGTCAGCATCGACTTGCGCACGCGCTCACACACACACACACACACACACACACACACACACACACACACACACACACACACACACACACACACACACACACACACATGCATACGAACCCTTCGCTGCGTATTATTTTATGTAATTATTTTAGAGTCTGCTGCAACGATGGCTGATAATCAAAATTCATTGTTTGTATAAGGAAATTCAGCAACAGTTATCTTCAAAATAATGTGGTTCACACTATGGTGAAATTATAAGGTCCTTCTTGTTAAAGGCTTTCTTCATCACCACCATCAAATACTAAATCACATCCTAATACTGCTTATTGTAAACACAACAAAATAAAGCTACAACAACATGTTTCGTGTTTGCTTTCAGAAGAGAACGAACGAACGAACGAACGAACGAATTTTATTGAACATCGGCCACAGACCTAATCAAAAGGATTTGGTGTCGGGGCGAGGGAAGTGGGGGAAAACAAAGGGTCAAGGCACTGGGAGGGTAAATAATGAAGTCATCCACATATATCAGATTACTTTTTACAAAAAGAATACCAATACACAAAAAGGATCAGGATTCAAAAAATATACAAACGTAAACTGTGATACTACACTTGCAGAAAAAGCGTATATGATAAACAAACAAAGAAAAAACGACAAGAAAAGCACACCCTACACAAAAATAAATAAAAGGGTCAAAAATTACTTCATAAGAGGAAAAACAGGGGAAACTCTCTAAGAAAATGTTGTCAATTTTAGTAGCATTTTCATCTTAATACACGACCTGAATAAACTTGTCTTCTACAAATTGCGTGGAAAATATATTTTGAAACTTGTAATGTTCTCTTATTATCCCGTGGTAGAAGAATGATTGACAGTGGAAATTTGTACAATTTTGAAATAAACGTTTCCCCTCAAATCATTATAAAGTGAGCCTTACATATGAAATGGTTTTCTCTTCTACAGAATTAACACAAAACGGACAATTTCTGTCTTTTGAATTATGACTATATGGGAAACAGATTATTATTCAAAGGTAAAACATTAATCTTGCATGTGAAAAAGCTACTTTGAAACAAATAACATCAATGCTACAAAGATAAATTTCCCTTTCAAAAACGACTTTAAAAGATCTATAGCTTGCATATCTTTCCTTATCTCTAATAGCTCCTGTCCACTCTTGTTATAAACATATCAATCAATCTCTGCTTGAATATGCATAAGAACCAACGAACATTGCCAAACCCTGTTGTAACCATACAAGTTGAAACCAGTCTCACATAACAATTCTCTTATATTTGTTACCCACATATTTTACCATTCTGATCAAGGATTACCTGCATACTTTTATGCTTGCCGCAGTAATCTGTTCTGTCCCATACTAATCAGTTTGAACCAGTATCGAATCGCGTTTACGTATGAGTTAATAAAGAGGGTATCTTCCCAGTTCCCCGTATACCATTTTGTTTGGGGTCTTAAGTGGAACTCCCAGAAAACGCTTGCATGCTAGCAAGTGAACTCTCTCCAAGCCATCTAAAACGATGTATCCCCCACACTTCAGATGAATATAATAAAATGGATTTGATTTTGGCGTCAAACACCTTAAAATAAATGTGATAACCGATATCCTTATTTCTTCTGGAAAGCTCTTATCAAAGTATCAATGCCCTTTTCCCTTTAGTAATTAAGTGTTCAGTACCAAGTCTTGGACTAAGTTTTTGTTGAAAAAACGAACCCCCAAAAAGCAATAAGTATTGACAACTTCTATCTTAATATTGTCAAAAATTCCATTGTTCGTTTTTACCAAGAAATCCTCCTTTTCTGAAAACCATTATTTTTTGTCTTATCTATATTAACATCTAATTTCATATTTGTACAGCATGTTTGCAGTATATTTAATTGGTTTTGAAGTCCGACTGGAGTTGTAGACAACAAAACCACATCGTCTGCAAAGAGCAGAATGAATAATTCCATGACATTGGGCATCAGTTGAATACCATGGCTACCTTCTTCATTCATTATGAGTTGCCAACTGATTGATAAAGATTTCAAACAGTGTTGGGCTTAAAACACATCCTTGACGGACCCCCTTGGACAACTGAAATAGTCAGAGTACGTATAATTTGACCTTACACAAGATATTAGAGAGTTATACATAGCTTGAAGCGCACAGAAAAATTTTCCCCTTTTAAAACCCTGATTTCTTAATACACTGTAAAAGCTTATCGTGTCTTACTGAGTCAAAGGCTTTTTTGAAGTCGACAAAAGCCACATATAGTTTTTTCCCACGCTGAGTCAAGCATTTCTGCCCCACGGAATACAGACAAAAAATTTGGTCGATCGTAGAATGTTTTTTACGGAAGCCAGCTTGACTCTCAAAATCCTATTATTAGCTTCAAGCCATGCGTAGAGACGTTATTTAATATAGAGCTGTAACATTTAGAAATTGTGCTTAATAGTGACACTCCTCTGTAATTATCAACTTTATTAATATCCCCCTTTTTGTGAATAGGAATCACTATGGCCTTAGCCCACTCTTTCGGATAATACCTTTTTTTTAAATATGATATTGAAAAACTTCTTTAGAAAAGGAATCGTAATTTCTCTTCCAGCCTTTAACATTTCTGGCAGCACACCATCTGAACCGCAAGCCTTACTTAACTTTAGTTGGTTCACAGCATATGTTACTTCACTTTCAGATATTTTTAGAGTTCAGTTCATGTTCTTCTTGCTCATTTAAATCAGCATTATCAAAGTTATCATTTTCATCATAGCCATCGTCTACCGAAAATACACTCTGAAAATGATTGAGCCAGTTATCTATTGTAATGTTATTCGTACATTGTGACTTTTGTTTCCCCACACCCATTACAGACAATTGTTTCCAAACTTGGAGGAATCTGAAATACTTGATAGTAGTAGGGTAAGGGACGCTTCATGCCTTTTTTGTGGACCTCGGCGTGGACCTCCCCCGTGTTGCGCGAAAATTCGGCAGGGACCGGCGGGGGGGGTGTTCAGGTGGGTGGGGGGGGGCAGGTGGGGGGTGGCAGGTGGCGTCGTGGGGTAAAGGGGTCACGTGGTTTTTTTTTGGGTTTTTTGTTTTCTTTTTCAGGGGTGAGTCCAGGATAAAAAAAAGTTTTTCTTTTTTGCAAACTAAGGGTTTTAAAAAAATTTGGGGGATGGGGGTGTTTGTGTTGGTCCCCCCGGGGGGCGGGGGGAATCGATGTGACGCCGTGTTTTTTTTTGTTTTGGCTGCTTTGGTACGTGGGGCGTGTTAGACAGAGACGGTGGGGGTTTAAAGTGATGATGATGCTGAGTTGGGGTTTTTTCCATCAAGGTCCCCTTTGATGTCCCTCGTCCTCGGTGTTGATAGGCCCCAAAGTAGTATATCAAACAGGGGGCCCTTTTAAGATAAACAAACGCTCTCGGTTAAACCCACCATTTGGGGTTTGTCTTTATTTCTGAGAGTGGTCAAAAACGATCACGGGACAAAAACCCTAGAGGACAAACAAAACAGACGGGAACACAGAAAAAAAAAAACACACAATAGAGGGTGGTGGCGTGGGGGTTTGGTTCGGCGGCGGTGTTGGGTGAGAGAGAGAGGGGGAGAGAGAGGAGAAAAGGGAGAGAGAGACAGACAGAGAGAGGACAGAGAGAGAGAGAGAGGGGGAGAGAGGGGGACCCAGGCAGCTGGGTTTTAACCAAAGTCCCGTTTTTGGAAACCGCCCCAAATGGTCAGCTGGGTGTCCCACGCGGGGAAATTTAAATCACGCCCCAAGGGGCGAAGGAAGGTGGGTCAAGGACAAAAAACAAGAACAGCTGCGGGTCTTTAAAAATTTAACTACAGAAAAAAAAGAGGGGGGGGTGGGGTTTTAAAAACACGGAAATTTGGTCACCCGGGCTGTACCACGTGACGTATTTAAAAAACGCGGCCAAGAGCGAAGGCGGGTTTTGTCGGGACCAAAGAAAAGAACAGGCGGGTCATTAATCAATATCAGAACAAAGGACGCGTGGGGTGGGTATTTGACAAAAGGCCAAGGCCAAAAGGGGGCGTGTCGGGAAAACAAAGAACAAGAACGTTTGCGGGTCATTAATGAATAGTACGAAACAAAAGGGTGGGGTGGGGGGTGGCGTGGTTTAAGGAGCCCAAATTCGGGCAGCGGGAACAAGGGAAAAAAGGGGACGGTCCCTCTGGGAAGGGAAAAAGCGACACAAAAGCGGATTGGTCGAGACTTCCTGATTAAAAAAAACAGAGGTTTTCGTTTTTGGTTTCAGACGCACAGAAAAGTGGGCGGGAAACTCACCCGCTATCCAGCTCCCTTTTGCCTTTGGGCAACAAATTTCCCCCGGGACGACCCACGTCGGGCGCGGGGTCCCAAAAAAACATGTCTGCACAGAAAAAAGGAAGATCCCCGACTTCAGCTTCCTTTTTTTACCGGGCCCGAGTTTTCCTGCTGTGTTTCCCGCCCGACCCAAACCCGGAAAACCGCCATGTCCGGGTGAAAACACAACGACGGGCCCACCCAAGGGTGTGCCCCGTGTGTCTTTTTGGGTTTTGGTCGAAAAGACCTTTGGGGCCCCTTAACACAGGCGGCCCGACGGGGGGAAAATTTCAACACCGAGGAAGACGTAAAGGGGGTACCGCGGGGGGAAAGGAAGCGCAAAAGTAAACAGTGAGTCGTTTCTCATCCTTTTTTCCGACCCGAGAAAAGATTGAACCACAAGCGTAAAGAAAAAAAAGCTGTTAGATCATTTTTCCCCGGATGTAAAAGAGTTTGTTGAAAAATTTTTGGGAAAAACCCTATAAAACCCATAAGCCCCCTTTGGTAAAGTTCAATTTTGTCTAAACTTTGTTTTGGGCCCCTTCTGATGTTTTCCCCCCCAAAATGGGGATGTTTCGTTTTGGAGGGTTTTCCCATGAAAAAAAAAACAAAGGGGTTTAAAATTTTTTTTCCCATTCTTTTCTTCTAAGACTTAAGGCAGGGAGTTCTGTTTTCTTTCACGCCTCGTTTTAAAAACCCACAGGGCTCTAGAAAAAAGGCCTCGGCTAAATCAAAAAAAAACAAGATTTTCTGTCCTTTCTTTCGGGACTTGCGTGTTTCATGACTTTTGGGACACGTTCAAAAGAGAAAAGCCCCCAAACTCTCGTTACTTGTTCAGGAAAAATCATGTCTACATCTTTCTATGTTTTACCCTTTTACCTGATTTCCCATTGGTTTTTGGCCCTGTGATCACTCCCCGACTACTTTGCCAAAAACGTTTCTGAACACGTTTGCAAAAAGCCCAAAAAACATTGGTTTTTGTTTCAACGAGGATTTTTGTTTCTTTCTTTTTGCCTCCCCTCCCCCCAAGGTGTTTTTTACATACCCTACAAAAACAAACCAAGGCTCTCTATCAGAAAGGGGTGGGGTGTTAAGTCCCCCATTACTTTTTCCCAGGCATTACTTGTTAGATTTTGGGATCGGTTGAGGCTACGTTTTAGATTTTCCCCGGTTCACCGGTTAAGAGTGAAAATGGGCGTAGCTGGGAAAAAGGGGAAAACCCGGGAAGTACCGACCTCAAGGCACAATCAAACCCCCAGGGGGGAAAAGATGGCGAAACCCCAACATTTATTCACATTTTAAATGATAAATTTATGAGAGATGAAAAAGGCGGGGCCCTAACTAAAATAGATAGAACCCGTTTTGATACTAAAACTCCACCCTTTAACCCAAACACACCCAGGGGACCTGAAAAACCCAACCCACCCCCCACTACTGAAGCCCCCAGGGGAAAAGGGGAAATGTTTTTCAATGATAAAACATGGAAAAAAAAAAAACGTCCTTAAAAAAAACTTTTTGAAAAACACTAATGACCCCCCGAAGAGGAAAAAAAAAACAAAAACCCTAAAACCTCAGAAAAAAAAACAAAAATATTCCGCCCGTTCATTTCTTTGATACGCATGTCTGCTCTTGTCTCGATTCGTCTTTTGGGGCTACCTTTAGTCTTAAACGCCTCTCCCCACAAACCCCCGATCCCCGCGCGCCCCCTCACTGCAGGGCGCCTCCTGATGTTGGGACAGGCGAAGGGAAATGCCAAAAATCACAATTTGGGGCCCCCGGGTCCCAGGGCAGCCGGCTGTGTTGTCTCGGCCCCAGGAGCCAGGTCAGGGCGTGGGCGACCGGGGGGTGAGGGGCAGGGTTTAAGCCGGGAAAAAAAAGGGGGAAGGGGAAGGAAAAGGGGAAAAATTTCAAACCCTCGTGCCAACCAAAAAGGGGCGAACGGCCCCAGGTTACAGTCTGGGGGGAGAAAACAGCCCCTGAGCCCACCCTCCGGGAAAATGTCCCCCAGTCTGCCCTCCTGTCCCCTGGCCCCCTCCAGTTTTTCTTTAAGTGTTCCCTTTTTTTTTTTGTGTTTCTCAGGATCTTCTTCTTCTTTCCCTTTGCTTTCCAGATTTAAATGATGATGTGGGGGGGTAAAAAACAAAAAGGGTGGTGAAAATGAGCTCAGCAAAATGACCCAAATCCGCTCCAGTGGCTGACTGCCCAAATCCCGTTGCTATCTAAGAATACAGGGACGAGGCCCTCTCCCAAAAAATGATCAATGAAAAGAAAAAAAACCGGGGTGAAATTTGATCACCCCCCCAAATTTTAGAGTGTTTGAAATCACCCAAACCCAAATTTTCTCCCCCCTCCCAAAAGGGGGACGTATCTTTGGGGAGAAAAACTGAGGGGAACGCCCAAAAGGGAAAGGGGCGCCCGTGCCCCAAAAACAGGGGCACGCGAGGGGGGGGGGTGAAATGGCAAGCGACTGCCCCAAAAAAACAGTCAGCAAATGTTTTTTCCCCAAAAAATTTTGGGCCCTTTTAAAAAATGGAAAATATAGGGTAAAAATAATAGGGACAGAAATCTCCTCGCATGGGGGGGAAAAAAAAGGTCCCGTTGGCCCCGTGACCACCCCTCCCCCAAAAAACGTCGTTTTACGGGAAAAAAACCAAACCTAAACCTGAGCTTTTTAAAAATGGAGCTTGGGGCCCCAAAGTACAAGGGTGAATAGACAAATCATGGAGGGTGGTAAAAAGTTTCGTGCCCTGGGTCCGATACATAGGTCGTACCGGGTTTGGGGTTTTTGTGCCCCCGGTTCCTTTCACAGAAGTCGTTTCCAGGGTTTGGGTTTAGTGCCCAAAGGGTTCCCCTTTGCACAGAAAATCGTACCGGGTAGGGGTTTTAGTGCCTTGGGTCATTTTTTTTTTTTTCTTTTCCCCTTTTTCCCCGGGCGGGCGCCCCGAGGACCCTGTGTTCCTTCCCCTTTGGGGGCATTTTGCTGGCATACGTCACTTTACCGGCAGTATGCTTTGATTAAACGCGATTTATGCCAGGCCCGTAGAAATCCTGTTGGGAAACCGTTCTTGCGTCTCTTTTCACCCATGTGCCCCGCCCTGGGAGTCAAAAGCCAAATCGAAAAACCGTGGGAAGGGAAGTTTCCCCCGGGTACGACTAGCTGCCCTACCCGGGGTACTCTGGTTGGGGGTTTTTTTTTTTTTTTTTTATCTCGGTAGAAGGGATCCCCTTTTTGTCCCAAATAGGGTGCGTCCGGTGGGGGTTTTAGAAGGCCGACCCACATGCTCCGAAAAACCTTGGGGCTGTGGGTCCCTTAAATGCAACCCCCTTTGGGGCAGTTTCCGGGTGATCTGGGGGGCCAAAGGGGTCCCCGGGGGTTGGTTTTATGGGCCGGGAAACTCCCTTTTCAACCCCTTTCCCGCCCATTCCCGGGTTTACGCAGGCCACAAAAAACCCCCTCGGGCAAAAACTTGGTGGGGCTTGGGGAGTGCCCCCTCCCCCAGCGAAGTGTACACAGTTCCCCGGAGCAAGGGGGTATGGGGGGATCCCTTAAAAGGGGTACGGCCCAAACCTTTCCCCCCAAAGTATGGGGGTGTCAGGGGATGAGGTATTGGGGCCTTTTTTTAGGCCAAAACCAGCCTCTATGCCCGGGCCAAACCCCCAATCAGGGCCCCGCTGTACCCCGGGCGGAACGACCCCGGGCCGATCCAAAAAAAACAGCGTGGCTCCTGAGTCGCGGATGGTTGTCGACAAAATTGCCTCAACCACCCAGAGGAAACACAGGGCCCGGGACCCGTTTTTCGTGGTGTGACCAAAAAAGACCCGGGCATTCCTGGTCCACGGGTCGCCCTTTAGGCACGGTAGGGGGGACCCCCGTGTTGGGACCCCTCTCGCCCAAAAAAGCCTGGTTTTTCCCCCAGTTGAAAACCCCTGAGGGCAACACTGGCGGCGGTCGAGGGGGCACCTGACCTCTGAGCTGAGGGGCCGGAAACAGCAGGCTGCTGGGGGGGTTTTTGGGATCCGGGCTTCCACAACCGACTGTGAAAGGTTTTCCCGTCCCTCCCCCTAAGGGCCTCCTGGCCTCGGCGGGAAAGGGTTTTAGCAATTCTATGGGGGAAATGGGAAAAAGGGTTTTGGGGTCAAGCTCGGTTTTTGGGCGCAACTCAGCTCTGGGGTTACCCCCCCCCCCCATTCATAAGCGTTCCACAACACCAAGTTTCCCCAAGAGGCATGTCGGACAAAATTTCCCCCCAATGTTAAAGGGTTTTCCAGCCGCTCACCTTTTTGAAGAAATGTCTCCTCCCCAAATTTCTTCATAGTCCGGGGGTTGGGCGCCGGGATGATTGCCAAGGGGAGGGGTGAAAAACGTTTGCGGAGAGCCGCCCCCAAAACTTCAAAAAGTCGGGTTCTCCCAAGTTTTAATATTTGGGTTCCCTCGTTACCGTCAGTCCCCTGGAGGGTACAAAAACTTGTGCTGATTGACAAATGATTGGGTTTCCCCCCAGAGTGAAGTGCTCTGGAACCCCAATGTCCTCTCCAGGCGCGCTCTGGCAAACCCCAGAGACGGAGGGCAGACGGATGGCCTCCTCCCTCCCTCACTCGGGCCATATCTGGGACTGGAGGCAGCAGAGCTGTAGTGGGCGTTTTTTCCTCTCTCCGTCGCTGGTCTCTCAACTCTTCTTCCTCTCTATATCTTGTTCTCTCCCTTTCCTCTCTCCCTACGTTTCAGTTCTTTTTCTTCCTTTTTTCCTTTCGCTGTTGTTCTTTCCTTTTCCTCTTCTTCCTTACGGCTTTTGTTCTTCCTTTCACTCTTTTCCTTCGTGTTGTTCTTTCTGTTCCTCTTCTTCCTACGCTTTTTGTGCTTTCCTTTCACATCCCCTCTTCTTCCTTACGCTTTTGTACGTTCTTTTCCTCTTCCGGCCTTCGACTGTTGTTCTTTCTTTTCCTCTCTTCCTTACGCTTTTGTTTATTTCCTTTCACTCTTTTCCTTTACCGCTTTTGTTCTTTCCTTTTCCTCTTTTACCTACGTTTTTATTTTTTCCCTTTCCTCTTCTTTCCCTACGTTGTCTCTCTTTATCCAGTTCTTTCCTCCTACGTTGCCCCTCATCTATAGAAGAGAGTCCTATGTCGACTGTTACTGGACCGGAGCGGACATCTTGGTATCGGAATGTCTGGTGTCGGAAGAGGAACCCCACATGTTCGCTAACCCAGCGGTCGTGGACGTGAGACCGAAGAGGAGTGCCGCTCAAAGGAGGACCCGTCTTTGGTTAGTCACTCTGTTGGCCGTCTCCACAACCCTGGGAACTCGCAACAGATGACAGCGTTTAGTCTTAGATTTCAAGAGTTGCAAGCTCCGAGTAAGTATGCGATACCGTGGTCAGGCGACGGATCGCTACAGTGGAGACCTGGGGAGGGCCAATTAAGTCCCAATTCGGCTTTGACTACGGGTGACTCGTTTGTCTCCTCGGTACGCCATTACTGACTACGAGTTCTCCTTCCGCCTATAATCCCTCCTGGTTGTAAACTTCACTTTCCCCTGCTGGTGGAGGAAGACAAACGCGCCCTCCAATGGCCCAAACGGGAAATGAAACTGGGGGGGGACAGGCTCAAAAGATGGGCAATCCAAGTCGAAGGGACCAACAAATTGGAGGTAGAGCGTGCGCTTGCAGTCGATACCGGTTTCACACGCTAGGATGTATGTACGACTATGATCACCCAGAACAACTCGGACTCCTTCGGTACGTTGTGGGCTGGAACCCGCGTCCAACAAAGATGCGGAAACGCAGATAACTCTACATCTTGACCACGTACTCACGTCTCTGAAACGAACTGACGGTTAAGCCCCTGCTCTGTTTAACAAAATCGTGCAACACGCACTCCCACACAGCGCGGGGAGCAACAAATCAAAAATTTTTTCCTCCTAGAGAACAAGGAATGGAATGCCCCTTCTCCTGTTCTCTCGCCTCTTTTTGATGTCCACCACGCAATATCGCGTCCACCCTACCGGCTGCATTTTGTCTTTATAAACAAAACCTTTTTTTTTACATTTAAACTAAAAAAAATAATTGGCCAACGCCTGAACGTAGGCAAACAAGATAACTGTCTATAAACTATTCTAAGTTATAATCTCAAAAGAGTTTTTTGTTTCGACAAACTCCACTTCAAAGGTCAGAGGTCTGTCTCTCCTGTATCACGCAAGATATCATCCAACAGCTCCAGTGTTTCTAAACAAAAAAGGGCTGGGAAAACCCAACAACAGAAACCATGGTGGTTCACAAAGAGGAAAGCCGGCTTCTCCTAAAGTTCTCATGGTAACTCCCTCACTTGGTAGAGACCTCTGACCGTCCCTAGACAGCAAAATACTGGCACCGCAGACCTACCCTGGAAAACAACAACCTAACCCTACAAGACGGAAAGTCCCCTAATTCCATAAATCTAAACACGGGCGCGACGAAGTCGAGCCTGGAGTGTTAATGCTGACAAGGGTTAAGGGTTCTCCGCTCACCCCCAATTCCCGAACCCACTACAGGATTCGGGCAACCCAAGAAGGCCCTACACACTAAGGCCTACCCTCAACACCACACATCAATTATGAACAAGACAGATGCCCGGCGTTGTCTTGCCCGCGAGGTCTACTGGCGGCAGGTTTCACCCAAATCCCGGATCGAGGACCCCCAAGATGTCCACGGTTCACCCGGTTAAGAGTGAACAATGACGTAGCATGGGAAGAGGGAGGAAACCCGCAAGTACCCGACCTCAAGCGCACAAATCAAAACACAGGAAAAAAATAGACGAACCACAACTTTATTCACATTAAACAGATTTGATGAGAGATGGACAGAGGCCCGTGGGCCCTAACAAACTAGACTAGGCGAACAGTGATGATACTAAATCTTCCACACCTAACCCATACAGCACCAGGAGGACCTGAACACCCAACCTACCCCACCACATACTGAAGCGCAGGGAAAAGGGAAATGTGTACAATGATAAACACATGGAAAAAATTAAAAAACAGTCCTTTTAAAAAAAATTATTTGGAAACAACCTGAATGGACCGTCGAGAGAAAAAAAATAAACCAAACATCAAAACTCAGAAAAAAAAACAACATATTCCTGCCAACGTTCATTTCTTTGATACGCCTGTCCTGCTCTTGTCTCGATTCGTCTTCTTGGGGTACTTGAGTCTTACGCCTGTCACCACAAACCCTCGACTCACGCGCGCCACCTCACTGCTAGTCGCCTCTGATGTCGGGACAGGCGGATGAAGTGCCAACTCACCAATCGGGACCTCCCGGGGTCCCAGGGCAGCAAGGCTGTGTTTGTCTCGGCCAACGGAGCCAGGTCTGGGGCGTGGAACGACCAGGAACGGTGAGGTGGCAGTTGAAGACCCGGGGAAAAAGGCGGAAGGAGAAGGAATAAGGGGAAAGTGCACAACCACTCGTTGCCAAGAGGACGAAGTCGCCAGGTTTCCACGTCTGGGGAGAGAAACAAGCCATGCAGACCGACCTCCAGGAAGATGTCTCCCCAGTCTGACCCTCTCTGTCTCTGCCCTTCCTGTCTTCCTGTAGTGTTCTTTTTTTTTTTGTGTGTCTTCTCAGGATATTCCTTCTCTATTCCTTCGCTTCTTCCAGATGAAATGATGATGTGGGGAGTGGGGGGGGGGTTTTAAAAAACAAAAAGATGGTGTTAAATGAGCTCAGCAAGATGACGAGTACCTGCTCTCCAGTGGGCTGACTTCACACTACGTTGCTATTAGAATACAGGGACGAGGCCCTCCTCTCCAACACAATGATCAATGAATAGAAAAAAAACCGACGGAGAGTGACTCGATCAAACCCCCAAATCTGTGTGTCAGAACTCACCCCAAGCCAAATTTTCTCCACCCTCCAATTGCGACGTATCTGAGCGAGAAAATGAGTGTGAACGCAAATGATATTGGCGCACGTGCACTGACAGTGCACAGCGAGGGCTGGGAGTGAAATGGAAAGCGGACTGCCCAAAAATCAGACGAGCAGTGTTTGCCCCAAAGTTTAGGTCCCTTCCTTAAAAAATGGCTTATAGGGTAAAAAATAATAGGGTACCAGTAATCTCCTCGAAGGGGCGTGGAAAAGATCGGTCACGCTTGGCGCGTGACACAGATTCCAAGGTGATGTGTATGAATTGATGAAAAGCAAACACACCGTGCCTCGTTCCTTGTCCGTTCGAGTGATTACAAACACGCAGACAAGCTGAAAGTGTTGTTGTCCAAAACATCATTTTATGGCCCCCACCCCCCCCCCCCCCCACTTGACATTGACAGGTTAGGACTCGCGCTAGCTTGTTCCAAATGTGGCAAACAGTGGCCAGGCATAGGGAGCTAAACAAACACGAGAACACGTTTCTAGCACAGTCTGACTCAACTGACACATACAAAGGAGGGTGTACACACCACGGAATCGGTGTGCAGCATCTCTGTCGTTATGGTAATTTCTGTTGTTCCTGATTTCGTTTTTCCTTACAGAGCTCTTTGGTCTTTGAAGTGTTCTTCTAGACCGAGACTTACCGCAAACGAAACAAGCACCACTCCGCACGACATACACAGCTAGACACGTTCCCCTCTATGTCCCCGCTGTCCCCCGTTAAACGTTACCGGTTTGAGAGCCCTCGTTGTTTCGTGTGTGAGGGGGACCCCCGCAAACTCGGTTGACACCATGGTGACTTATTTGAACAGATTTAAGAAACATCCTTTTCTCATTTCCGTGAACATTTCGAAGATGCTTTGATACGTTAGAAGCCTTGAGTTGACCCTTCGCAGGGTGACGAGTTGTAAACTCCTCACCACATTCCCGCCCGTTACTTTGAAGAAAAACTGGAAAGAGTTACCTCCCGAAATGGCCCGTGGTGGGGTTTAATTCTTCCAAGTATGACCGGAATGTCATCCAATCCCTATTGATTCTGAGGTTTATGGAGACGGTCTGCTATGACAGACAATGTAGAGGAAATGAGTCGGACCAACCCTCTGACGGGTTTGTTGGTGTGAGGAAGCTGGGGGGAAGAGGAAAGGAGGAGGAGGAGGGGGTGGAGGACGAAGATGAGGCCGGAGGGAGGAAAAAAAAACAACAATTCAAAAGCAAAACCTTTCAAGTTTGTGGTGAAACGGCAACAAATCAATTACATGTGATCGACAGGACGAATCTCAAGTTTTTGGACATTTTGCCAACTTTTTGGCCCCTGGATTTTCATATTCAAAATATCTCAAAGGTTTGGGGTGGAAGGAAACCTAAAAGGTTGACTTTTGTACGAGTACATGACAGTTTGGACAAACTAAGGAAACCTCTCTCCCCACATCACGCCGCCTTTTTTAGCAAACTCAAAAATGAAAACTTCACGGAACGAAACAATACGCGTTCTGTCAAGGCGTGTGGAACAAAACAAGATGACGTTTGCAAGATTTTTGGTGTAGTGTACAACAATAAGGAGGGGGCACCATTCATGCAGGCTTTCAAGCTCAGTTGTTATTGTATTCGCGTTAGGTGAATTGCTTCTTCTGAAAGATGGTATCTCTGTTCCAGGGCATAAACTGAAATAATTGTTTCAAAACCTATCTCACAGGTGTGTACTTTTTCCTCTCCTTCAATGAAAAAACACGCTGACCTACATACGATGTTGCGTGACAATATTGTTGGCTGGCCCTCCATATTTTTCACAGATATCACGAAAAAGACATATCATTCATTCGTGACAATTCCGGACAAACCTGTTCAGTCCGGGGTTCGGGCTATGACGCCAGTGCGCTTTACCTATGGCATCACTCACCCATGCCCACACAAACCCAACGGGTTAGAGACGTGAGAGGGCTTTAAGGCAGAAAGAACGGACGTGTATGCGTTCAGCAAGCGAGAGAATGGTTTAAAAAACGGTATAGAGTGGACGGCGCATCACAAACATCATACACATCCAGCACATGTTTAACGGGAAATGTGCATAGTTTTTGGGCGCGTCACATCCGCCGTCGATGGTTTGGGAATCGTCACATGACACGGGGGTGTACAAGTTTCTGGCTTGTTTGTTTCACGGGACATGGACGTCATTCACGCGTGGCAAACTCATTAACCTGTGAAGGGAAACGCTCACAGATTCTAGAGACAACCACACACGAACATTACCAGCTATCTTCAGTGAGGTGTGTAAAGTGACGTGGTAGAATGTGGAGATGTCACGTGGCAGGAAGAGAAACGACACAAAAACCCACACATCAGACACTTTTTTAAAAACGCGTTTCCGTCTATCAATACCGTTTCAGGGTTATGGCTTCTATCAAAGGAAACAAGGTTATTTTGAACGCTGTACAAAAATGACACTCTGTTTGTCTGATTGAATGTGACAATTTGTGTGCCCGACAAGTCTGAAAGAAACACGGTCTGAACTGCAACCCATTCTTCAAAAACGCCTTTGTTGGTAGAGAACACATAGGACAGTACATGCGGACTATGCCGGAAAAAAACAACTACTAAGTCAACACGTCGTACTTTGGTCTGGGAGCTACTATGGAAAAAAAAATCTTCTCGTCACTCCTTTAGTCCAAGGTTACTTGGAACATGGTCTTGTTGTGGACCAACATCACACTGATCATGGAGTACCACACCCACCCGTTGTTTAAAGGATTTGTGTGACGGGGTGTATGACTGAGCGTGTAGAAAAGGGGACCTTGATTCCTCCCAATCCATCTTGGCTGAAACGTTTCATAATCTGCTCGGTAACAGCGCCTATGGCAAAAACTCTGACATACATCGCAAAACACAGGGACATCACTACGTCCACAGCTGACCAAGCACCCAAATGTCAATGAAGTCGATTTCAAACACTGACGCGCTAGGAGGTGATGTCGTTAGAAGTGAAATGAGCAAGGAAAAAAAATCAACTAGGGCACTCCTTGCAGATTGAATAATTTGTCTATCAGTACGCAAAACTGCGAATGTAGAATTAATAATACGATTTTCTGCGAAAATCGTGGACAGGTCAGACTTTCAACTTGCTGGTGTTGGACCCAGATCATCTTACATGGCGTTAGTTGCGAGGAGTTTTGACGATCAGGTCAATACAACCATCTTTGCGCCAACCAGTTTTTCAAGGAGTAAATCACCAGTGGTTTCCAGTGAGGCGTGGCTCACCAACAACACAGCGTTGTTCCAACAAACACGCACCGCGGGGCTAGATGAACCCCACACCTGCTGACTGCTTTGACCGTGTGCGATATGACACGAACACCGGGTTTGTTTCAAACAAGAAAATACACAGGGAGACTCGTTTGTGGGACTGTGTTCAAAAACCTATTTCTGTTCGGGCATGAAAAAAACAATTAGTTGTTAAGGACTCAGCAAACATCCACAACACGTCTCACAAAAGATGTTTTTCAACGAGTGCTCAATACACAGGAAATGGCGCGTCCGGTACAATCACCGCTTCGTACAGACGGAAAAGTGTGTTTATTACACCCAAAATCGCGAGTCTCCTTTCCTTCTTCTCATTTAACGCAGCGTCGCTTCATACGGAATCTCACCTTTCAACCCCTGTATAGCTTTCTCAGTGTTAAAGCCATTAGGTCTGGGTAACGTTCAATGCCTGTCGTCTCTCTAAATGATCTGATAGCGGGTTTGAATAACTCATTTTTTCAAAGTGATATTACGCATGTGTGTTCAGTCTATAACAAATTTTTGGGAAATTCCACCCACTCCTCGTTGTGTTTCCTGGGTGATTCTTAAAACTATGTGGCTGATTAAGCTAACGTTTGAATACTTTGTTCAGTAGTTTTCTTCAGCCTCATAGTTTTGTTTTAAGCGTCAGCGGACGGCGCGGGGAAAAACACGACTCACGCTGTCTGTTTCATTTTACTTTTTGTCTTTGTTTTTCTGATGCGGTTCAGTCACAGCACTACCCAAAAGGTTAGCAGATGGGCGCCAATAATTGCCTATAGAGAAGTGAGTTTTTTTTTTTCCCTTCTATGTGTTTCAGGTAGCGCTGAGACGAGTTAAAATAAATCAACACACACACTCTCACAAACACACCACTCACACACACACACATAATTATGCAGACCTACCGTATATAACGTCCACCTCTGCTGGTGGTGGTGGTTGGTGGCCAGACAAAGTAAAAATGTGTGGTGGGTGCTGCTGTTCTTTGCTGCCACCTCCAGTAGTCATGGTGGTGGTGTTGGTCGTAATGGAGGTGGTGGTGGTATTGGTCACATACGTGAACGGGTTGAACGTTGTGGTCGGTGGGGTATGTGTTGTTCGCTGGCCTTCTTGGTGTTGTTCTCCCCCGTTTGTGCCTCTTCTTTCATCCTCCTCCTCCCCGCTATCCGAACCGGAAGACTGACCAGTCTCCCAGCAGTATGAGCCATACCTCCCCCATCTCCTCTTCCTCGCCTCAATATCGTTCATGTCCTCGTTCCGAGCAGTGGCAGTCATTTCGTTTTTTTTGAATATGAAACGATGGGGGTTTGGGAGCTTATATTAGGTTTTTTTTCCCCGCGAAACACGATTACCCCGATGGTACTGGACTTACCCTTTGGAGCTGTTGTTCAAACCATCCGTGCAGACAAAGGAACAGACTCCGTGCGGGAACCCTCACACACTCACAATAGAAAACAAATGCACCAGAACATCTGCTTCCAAGTAAAAGAGTACAGACTCACAGTAGGGACCAAGCACCAATGAGCGCCATTTTCGATATATTTTGTGATTATCAAATGGCCATGCTTACCGCCCTCCAAAGACTCGGAGACACACCCTGGTCTGTCTCTACCTTGTGCGACGGGTCATACCAATATGGCGCGCTCAACCCACACAAAGACTCGGAATAAACCTGGCCAGTCTCTGCCCCACTCTTGTCCGACGAGTCGAGCCTCGCTCAAAGGCACCACACACTTCGACCACGACCCACACGCGTCGTACACAACCACAAAGAGGAGAATGTCCTTGTCCCTGATAACAATAGATGTCGATCACGGTCAGCGTTCCGCGTTTTCACCGCGTGGTCGAAGCGACGCTGGTCGACTTTTACTGCTGTTGTCTGAGAAACCACTCCACATGACTGAGAGAGAAGGAGAGTCGTGAGAGAGAGAGCCCCACACACACACAACACAAGGGCCAGGTGGGTCCGCGTGTTGCTGTTCACAAAGAATGTGTCAGTGATCCGTGACGACAGGGGAGCCAAGCGGTATATCAGACAGGAGGCATGAATGAAATTTGAACGACGCTGCTCAGACTGATATGCCATTTGGGCTTGTGCCCTTTATTGTTTTCTTTCTGGATCATACAGTTCAGGGAGGACAACCATCCATAAAAAAAAAATACATTCCTTTTAAAAACTATTAACATCGACAAAAAAAGTACACAAGAACATATTAGTTTTCCCCCCCCCCCCCCCCTATAATGTTCTACAAAGTCAGTACTGTCGGACAACATCGAACACTATTATCAAAAGTAGACACCAACGCTCCACAGTCTTGCTATCTTAAAGGCCAGGTTGTAGGGATCCTCGCCTGGGCAAGTAGGAGTGGCACTGGGATGTGTAGGGTTCTGTTCCTGGGTCTGGTGGCTCTGTCACAGCGGTTGCAGGACTCCGCCTCAGGGGGATAAAATGTGTGATTCCACTTCACTCCATCCTTCGGTCTCCGACGTCAGGGGGAGACGGGCACAAGGCAGTTGGGTCTTCGTTCGGCCCCCTTCCTTTTGTTATGGGTCCACAACACCAGCTTGGACTGCGGCTGTTCTTGAGAATGTCAGAACACTCGCGTTGTCTGGGCGCTGATCAAAACAGGGTGGGGGTTTTGGTGGGAAGTCATCAGGTTGTCACACCTGCCTGAGAATCCAGCAGGAGTCTTAGGAGTCGAAGGGCGAGATGGAGTACGGATTGGTACTGCTGCTGCTGCTCTTGGGGTAGTTGCGTTTGAATTGTTCCGCCGGCCAGACTGATGTTTGGTATTTGAGTTCCGCCCACCAGTTTATTATTCTGTTTGACCAAGTCTTTCAAACTCTTTGCTATCCAGTGACAGTCCTCGCTGCGCCTGCCAGACGAAAAACCATTGGTGTTGGTTGGTCTCTTGTAATGGTGCACTTATTCTGGACAACCCTTTGCCAACGATTTGACGGTGCCCCCCCACAAACTGTTGCGTCAAGTGGGTAGAGTGTCGGCTCTGGCTCCTTGTTCTATAGGTACTGGTCGGTGAAGACGTTGTGTCAGCGCGAGGCGGGCGTTAAGATGAGGTATTAACGACATGGTTGTGGCCCTATACTTTTATAGCTCGTGTGGGTATTTGCGTTGACACAGAACTGGTTGTAAACCCGCTCAGGACCACCTCAAACGGGTTATTCAAACAAACCAATCAGGAATACGATCGGTTATCCAATCAACAGTTCAGATTTTGGTTGTGTTTGATTTTAATTTTATGAGCGATTAAGACTGACGGACTTTGTTTTGAAAATCTTAGGATTTTGTATCATGCCAGGGCTTCGGACCTTCAAACCTCAGCAGTTTAAAACTTTGGTACTTCCTACGATATACAGGAAGATGAGACTGTGGAAGAAAAGAAAGACGATCTCTGTCGAGTCTTTCTACCAAAGCGGTCTCCAAGAGTATGAAGAAGCATGTGACACATTTCTCTTCCGCACTATGTACAGGTTGCTAACTCGGAGCGTACCATTGGTAAAAACTCTGTGACAAACGTTGGGATAAGTGTCAAGCGCATCTGAGCTTCAATTTTTTCAATCCAACTTTAACTTCCTCCAGAACCGTCTCAATGTGAGTCGCAGTGAAACGGTGTTGTATGTGACACACTCACTACGTGGATACTACGCTTTTAAAAGACTGTTTTCTGTGAACAGAATGAATAAATGATCTCACTTTTTGATCATTGGTCCTCAGTGTTTGGGGGGGTTTTGGTAACACCGACAACACTTGGGGAAGACTGTGACCGCGACTTTTTCTTAAAATGATCCAATCAGACATAGTTCCCACACTGGACTGTGCTGGTCTAGTTCTTGAATAAGTCTTTGGTTAAAACGATAACTGAAACTGTGTTTCAACATTATAAACTTTTCATATGTCGGGATAATAGAAGGGGGGTAGACCAAAACTGTCAAAAATTTTGCTTGTACCACCGACCATCAAACCAAAATCACTTACCAATGTTCTCGGGTCAGAGCTAGGGGTCGGTGTTAATTCCACCAAGGCGACGGGTCGTGGGGTGGTAAAAATAGAGAGGAGCTTGTTAATCGCATATATTCCCAAAGGAAACGTCGGGCGTGAATGTCTTAGTCAACACAGCGACAATGTCCACACTATTCATCGTGAAAAGTCTGTCTGCACTTGGCGAGCGCGATCGATTTCGATCATACGTCCAACTCTGCATACACAATCACATGGACAGGTTCAGCCACGGAGCTTGAGAGAACTTCATTTCCAGACGAATTGCGCAACGCCACTCCTGACCAGTTCAAACTGATGGTCTCCATCCAGCAAACTCGGCAGTCAGTTCAAGCATACAGGTGTATCTCGATCATAATCGTGATACTTGATGGTTGTTTCAGCGTTCTATCTGTTCACACCCCGTGCCCAGCATCAGACAGGTGGTAGGCCTCACAAATCTGCCGTGTTCAAAATCGGGGGTTTCAGGGCCTTGGGCAGGCATCTGGCGTCCGTCCATGTACTACAGCGACAAGGGACTTTAGTTGCGTGTTGAAAAGTGGAATGGATTTCTGTTGTACCGACCTTTGAACGCCGCGCTGTGTACACGTGCGACGACGACCTTGTTTGGGGTCAGACTGGGAAGAGGTTGTCATTGGATGGCGCTGAAGCTGCCTTGGGGATAGCGAAGAGGTCTCTGAACGATTCTCTTTAGAGGGTACTTGCACGTACCTTTCCAGCGCATTCGTGAGCCAAGGCGGAAACGCCTGGATTCAGTTTCACTTTGCGAACAAACAGGGAAGCGTTGAGTGATGACCCTTTTATTGGGGCGCACCCGCACCACCATCATGTGCCATGAGGTGAAGGCGTTTTTGGAGGGGATGTTTGAGTTGCGTCCACTCGTTGATCAGGTAGCGGTCCTGGAGTATCATATCTGTGTGAAGGCGGTTCCCAACATATCATTCTCCACTCCAGCTGTCGCTCACGTCGAATCTTCTGCGCCGACATGTTATCTCCTTGGGTGTCCTCAAGACGGCGGAGTGTGTCAGAGAAATACAGGACTACTCGTCAAATGACTGTCTTTCGCATCCTTGCCGATGTTCACTGTTGACTCGATGCACGCTCGGTAGGGGTAAGTGTGGTGCTGGCATGAAATCAGGTGTCGTTCAGGCGAGACATCCACTGAAGAGAAAACAGACCTATGAGAGTTGTTGACTAGGCGCTACGTCAGTGCGGCATCAAGGGCTGTGCCATCGGATTTGGTCACTTTTGCCGGATGTGGAGATGTGTTTGTATTGCTCAGATCACGTAGTCTGTGGTGGCACGCTGATGTGGAATTCAATTGCGGTACCGTGGAGCCAAGGTTGTAGTGGTTGATGTTTCTACAAATGCTCTTCTTATACGCGGATTGGGTGACCATAAGAAAAAAGGTCAAGTCCAGTATTTACACTGTTCACGCGAATTGTGGTTGTAGCAACGACATGGTGGTCCTATCCAAAAATGTCTCGAGGATCCTGGCTTATTTTCTTTTTCTTCCCCTTGCCGCGTCTGGAGTGACACGTGGTTGAGGACGCTAAGTTGTATTACCGCCTCTAGCAGGTTCACCGGTGGTGTTGAAGGGCTGGATTGACTCTGCTACACGGCTTGCCTGTCAACAATGTTTGCCAGCTGCCTGCTTACCCGGTGCGGGAGAGCGGACTTCACATTTTGCCCAGACAGCATCATCTTGTGCGAGAGCTGCTTGCCAGTCGAGTCCCTTCCTTCAGTAAAGCCTTTCCACCACTTTATAACAATTGGATGAGAGTACAGCAGGGTCTCCTAGAAGGTTTCCAAGTCCTCTCCCTCGGTAATTTCTTCCCCTATTTACACAGGGAGCCCGGGACCAGCTTGGGCGCAGTAATAGTCTTCTTAAGCTTTTCCATCCGGTGTTCAAGGGAACGTGACGCACATCTCTTAAAGGCCGTCAGGTCGATTCTGCGTCGAAGTGAAGCGTCACGAGGTTTTCCCTTTGCAAATGACAGAGGTTTGCCGGTCTGGTTAAAATGGATTTCCACTGTGTTGAACTGGAAAACCTACTCAGAGGAATTAGTTGGGTTTTTCAAAATATGATGTACTACTTAGTGCTATGATTCCCAGTCGGGACAATTCGGAGCCAAGGGAACAATCACTTCACCAACAGGGACGTGGTTGAACCAAGTCGCAGTAGACACTAGCACCCTCTAACCCTAGTTGGAGATGTACTTGTTTTACTTTCATAGACACTTTCCCAAAAATAATGTATCTCTCCTGTCCAGATATCTTCTTAATGCGGGGCTGATCCGTGAGAACGCTCATTCACCTCATACAGTTCTAACTTGTCCTTGTAGGGTGGTTCACGATTTATAAGGCGTTTGATGTTGTCTTCTTTTTCTTCTTCACGGTCGTCGCTAAAACTTGGCTTTAAAGCATGCGTCAAAAATTCTGTGATTCATACAATCCTGCAGGTAGTAGTTCTTCCATTGTTGATCTGACTCTCCATCGGGGCGATAAAGAATCCAAAATTCTTGTTCTTCAATGGTTTTAAAGTACGTGTTTGCTGAACAGAATTTTCAGACAGGCCCACTTCGTAATCTCCGTTTCAAGTCACACGGTTGAGGCGGAGTTTGGTGAAAAAGTAGTGACTGGCGTTGTTATCGGGGTGAGTACGACATGGAGCTGTTGCTGGGTAACGTCAAGTAGAACATACTGGTTTCAGTGGGTCGTTGGCCGTGGATCGATGGTAGGATTTGGAGGATGTACCCGCGCCCTCCAAGAAGAGCCACCCACAAATTGTCCACTCGTGACCGCGACTCAGATTAATAGGGGACCAAACAACCACCACATTAAACAAGGAGCGCTGACAACCGAAAACAATTACCGCGTGGAACTCGTGTCCAAACAACGCCACAGCGCAGATGTTATGCGTCCGAGTAGAGTGGACGGTATCATCATCATGAGTCGAGCTGCTTCTACTTGGTTTGATCAGGCATGGTCAGTGCGGTAGTTGGTCAGTGCTGATGAGGAATCCATGTAATTGATGAAGAGTCGTAGCCATACATTGATTAATATTCACGCTGTCCATTGAGCTTTTTTGCGTTTGCTTCAGATCGCTTCAATACGAATAATCGTTTCTCCCCCACTTTCTGTATCTCCCTGGTCATAAACGTTCCATTGACAAGCTCTTCTCCATGTGATCGTCTTTGTGGATTGTAGTCACTGGGATGTCTTTTGTTTTCGACTATGACTGTGAAAAAGTTCTTCAGCCAAGATGGCAAATAACCTTTTTTAATTGTCTTCTAGTGATACTGACGCGTACACGATTCCTAGTTTCAGTTGTGAGTGAGAGGAGAGGAGGACGTAGGTGGTCGCTGTTGTACAGAGTCTGCACATACATTTTCTTGTTGTGTAGTGTCACTTCAGCGGGAGCACGTGAATGCCGCCCGGTGACAACGGAATGGTTGTTTGCCTTTACCAACTGTGGTAAAACTTCCACAAAATTTCTTCTCAAAGTTTTTTTTCTGGTAACGTACGTAAAGTGCGGCAAGGCTTCTCTTTCAAAGTGCGAATCAGTCTCTCTACCACTGAGGCTTCGTATTCCTCGTTTTCTGTCACGAAAATAGTGTATTCTTCTTTCCTTCAAAAACGTTTGAATTGTTTTGTTCAGAAACTCTGCCCCTTTTGGTCTGTCTTTGGAGTTTGCGGGGTTTTCGACCTGTTCAAGGAATGCGTTCAAAGGCCTCTACCATCATCAGGGCCTGTCTTGTTTTTCAAAGGAACGGACCCAAGCATGTTTAGACTAGACATCGATGGACTGTAGGCAGATAGCTAAAACTCATTGTTTTCTTTAAGGCGTTGGAAGTCAATCAGATAGCTTGCCATGATGGTCCATTCCTCCTACGACAACACGCCTCCTCTCAAAATTGTGTTCGCACAGGCTTTATGATGTGTATAAGCATCTTCGTGAACTAAACCATTCTTTGAGCACAGACTCTTTTGCTTTCGTTATACGTTTAAAGGCGTGAACACACCCAAAGATCCAGGCGTTGTGGTGTGTAGTAAGCCTGCGACAACATTCTGTTCTGTTTCGTTGTTTTTCTTTTTTTTTCCGCGGCGCCATTTTCGGGTGTAGGTCAGTATGACTCCCAAGCCATCAAAGGCGCCGTCTGCCTTAATCTATGGGTTTTTTTTTTTGTTTCCGGGTCCGTCTGTGGTGTCTTTTTTTTCAAGAAAAAGCTGCTCTCCCCTTCCAACGGGTCTGGGTCTTCTGTAAACTCGTGGTTCTGGATCGATGATAAGGCGGACCCGTTTCTCAGTGATGGTTGGGGGTGTTGCATGGTTGGTGTAGAAATCACGTGGTTGAGGGAAAGAGGAACCTGCGCGGACAGGTCCTTCGTAGATGTTAAGAATAGGACGGGTTTTGACGGGTAGTTGTGTTGTCATATATAACTTCCAACGGTCGGGGTTTCCAACTTAAATGCTTGGGGGTTTGTTGGCATCACTCGAGAGCAGCGGCAAGGATTTCTACCCAATGGGTTGGAAGTGGCGTCGTTTTCTTAGCATCATTGACCTAATCAACGAGTTCGGAGTTTTTAATCAAGCTAGTCCTCGCCACATGATTTCCCTCGCTGGTTCAATTTAGTTCTGGGTGATCTGAACGCGGTGTATTTATAAGTGCTCCGCTTTGCTTTTAATCGTTTGGGTACACTCTCCCACTACAGCCTTCCTCCACGCTCGTCCACGTGGGAGTTGACGCGTCATCAACATGTCTTGGTTCTGATTCGGGTTGGGTGGGGCGGGTGTATTTGAACAGTCATACTCCCAGTCGGTAGTTTTTCCTTAAACTGATCAAAAAGTTTCAAATTATTTCCAACGGGTCTGATGATACATATTAGCTTGTCTGGCGCTTGTATCCTTGTTCTCTAATAATATATCAGCATCTGCTGATACATGTCCCTAAGTCCTGTCAGATGTGGCATCTGTACTGGAGGTCCGCGGAACAGCGTTAGCACACGAGGATCACTAAATATTTTCTTCGAATGCTCCTGATGTGGTTACAATCCCTGTAATCCCGAGCACCCAGGACAGGTTTGATGAGGGCACGAGAAATCCCCCTTCTGCAAGATCTGCTTCTTGCTCTTGCTGATGTTCCTTTCTTCGCAGGGGAGCGTAAGCTCTGCTTGTTCTGCCACACCTTGTTTCTTTAGGGCAGGGAGTCAGTCTCACGTGGCCTTTTAAAAATGTTGAGGGGAACACTCACTCTGGGCGTTGATCAAGTATCGCGCGAGGCCCTTCAGGACCGCCTTCCTAACAGCAGGCTTGGCACCCACACAACAACTGCAACATGGGTAGATTTCCTTCTCATACGCGCCGAACATGGTGGTGAGAGTCAATGTTCCGGTCGCAAATAAAACCGCGCGTGTAGCTGGGCCCCCCGCTCGCTTTTAAAGACCTCAAAGCTCTCACTGGAAGGACTACACACGATATCTGGAGAGGGGTTACTCACAGCGATACACTGTAATCTAAGACTTCACATGTGTTATACAATCTCCACACATCCTTCTCTCACTTTCTCACCAAAAGAAAAATATCGTTCGCAGGTAAAAAATGGGCTTATTGGAAGACGAAAATCATTTCTGCACATACACGACTGAGGGGTCGGGGGTATCATATGTGTTCTCAGACGGAGATGATCGGGTGCTTCTGACGTAGGTCAAACACATTACACCGT
Organism: Conus ventricosus; assembly: GCA_018398815.1. NCBI lineage: Eukaryota > Metazoa > Mollusca > Gastropoda > Neogastropoda > Conidae > Conus > Conus ventricosus. The sequence continues at coordinate 58,703,738 of CM031623.1, read as the reverse complement.
GGGGTTGGATGTCGCCTCTTTTAAAAAGCTTCCTGAACGTACTCAATCTTCCAGGATACATCTGTTTAGCTAAATGGGTGATCTGTGAGGTGTCTCTTGGGGTTCTTGAATACCACCAGCATAATGACTGTTCAAGCTGATGGTCCGTTGTTTCTTTGTTTTTTCCCAAAACAGATTCTGCACGATGTAAATGGCACACTCTGTTGCGATGATGACTACCTTTGTAATAATTTTGTCACCCTGTTTTTCCGTTTCGCCCTCATCAAGTCATCCATCACCACCAACCGTCGTTTCTGAACATTCCCATCTTCTAGTAGTTGGGGTATAGCCCTTCGAATAAAAGTGATCCTTTCAAAAGATGATATCCCAGATGCCACTTCCGTAACACCACACAATCTCATAGGGGGGGGGGGCGGGGGGGGCGGGCGTGGGTGTCATTACTTATGGAGGTGATTTATAAATGTTGACCCAAAACCAGTTTTCGCCCACTTCGTGGCGACGCAATCACACATGGTAAAGGGGTTGTTTACCACCTTGGATCCATAGCTTCTTCTGTTGGACCCACATGGACATTCTTTTTTATCCTGGTCTACGATTCCCTGTCATCATCAGGCAACATCATCCTCAAGCATAATCACCCGCCGTTCTCTAACAAGTTACGGTACCACGCAGCCAAAACAAAAACAAAACGGCGTAATCGATCCGCACGCAGCGAGTGTAGCTCACGGACACACCCCCATCTATTTTTAAAACCATACGTCAGCCAAACAAGAAAAACCTTTTTTTATACGAGGTGACTCACGCACCCCCCTGACAAGAACACAAAAACAAAAACAAAACCACGTGACCTTGACCCCGACGACGCCACCTGCCACCACCACCTGCCCACCCCCCACCCACCTGAAACCCCCCACCTGCCGCGTCACCTGGCGTATTGCGCAAACACCGGGGGAGGTCCCGCCGAGGTCCACAAAAAAGGCATGAAGCGTCCCTTACCCTACTACCTCCTGTTGATGAGAACATTACAGCTGTTTTTCGTTTAAAATATCTTTTTTTGATTTCTATAAGTTTTATACTTTTCTTTGATTGCACGACTCCACACGATCTGCTTCTTTCCTACAATTTATGAAAATCCTAATTTGTTTTCCTACTGTACTTCTTGTTTTTTTGGGGCTTTTTTGTTTTTTTCTTTTTCGGGTGGGGGGGGGAACAATTTTCTTCATCAATCCACTCTGCTGACTTGGAAGACGAATTTGGATAAACTTTCTTTACATTGACTTTAAGCAGACAATAAAGGACTTAACACAAATTTCTAATGCACCATCAGCCTCATTTTCTACTAGGGACAAATCCCTTTGTATTATCAGCTCTTGTATCAGTTTTTCGCAGCGTTTTCAAGGAAAGTGACGAGCGCATTCTTCGTTACATACTTGTTTTTCACTAAAACAATTGGAAGCAATTTCCCGTGTGACATATTTTGCAGGAAACTGCAATGGAAAAGAAAGAACAAACTGGTTAAGTGGTCGATTCAGTAGAATCTTCAACAATGAGAGACATATTGTTCTAGACCCAAGCATAATTAGGAGACATAACATAAATAATTCGACAGTGCTACTCACTGAGCTGGATTTAAAGTGTAGTACCATCAAAACATTGTTTGATAGCCGTTTAACGTCACAATGTCCAGAGAATTGCACAGCTTAACAACTGTTCACCAAAACACATTTTAGAGCATCATCCTGTGATACTTCTCAAATATGGTGGGGACCATGTTTTCATCAATCAAGTTTTATCCATTGTCATACAACATTAATTTTTTGTCGCTAGTTCTTGCTTTTTAAATCCCCGCATAAACAAAATATGAAAATCGGACATCTCATATAATCAAGAAAACATTGCTCTAGAGAATCGATACCCAAATCATTGTCGCGGATTCCCAGACAGTGGAGTCTTTTGGGGGCATTACGTAGATCCCCCCCCAATTTGTTTGTCAGTATTGGAAATGTTTCCGGTCAATATCAAGAAACATTCAAATTTTCAGCTTTATAATCACTGCTTGACAAATTTGAAACGTCTTCCTAACTAAAACAATGACACAACCGAATTAAATTCCGTGGTTGGGATAGTTTTCTTGCTTTAGAGTGATAAATATCGTAGTCAGAAAAAAAGTGTGGACTCAAAATTTCTTCGCCAATGATAGTTCAGTGAGGACAAACAAATCGTGGATTTAATTTTACTGAATAAAATCGTTTTTTTAACTTAGGACAACAGACCAATTTACATTATAATTATTAGAAGATACTTTGCATTACACTTTTTTACATCAAACATACTGCGCTGTTTACCTTTCTCTTTATATTCTTCTCCCACTTTTCTTCTCTGGCAACTCTTCTGCATGTTTTATTTCTAGCTTGCTCATGGTCAGGCCCGATGTTCTATTTCGAGGAGATTTGAGCTGGGTTCGGGACCTTGTGCGCCTTTTTCTTGTCACTTTGACTGCCTTCTCGGGACTGCACGCGTTTAAAACTGTCACAATGATGTTTGGCTGCGGTCTCTGGTGCGCGGAATTCTTTTCTTTGAAACACTGTTTTCCAGATGTCTTTTTATTCTGTTATCATTCTTTCACTGGTTCAAGGAAGCTGATTATTTTTTCCTGATTGGGCAGATTGGTGTTGCCTGAGTGTGATCTGATCTTAAACTTCTGGGCAAGGTTGGACTGGGACTGTGTGCCTGTGTTGGACGTGATTCTCGAGGGGCACTGTTCCGGAAGTTTGTTTCCCGTATCCTCATGACCTCATCTTCACAGCTTGATTCCCCTTGTTTCGCCCAGATCATTTTCTTCATTCGTTTTCTTCATGCCATTTTCTCCTGCAACTGCTTCACTTCATGTCCAATGTATGAAGCTTTGGGAAACCTGTTCGGAGGCACTGTTCACTGGTGTAATAAGTGGATCTCTTCAACTTCATCATTTGTTAGTCAATGCTGTCTGTGGGTTGCACACAGTTTCTAACACGTCTTCACTTCATGGACGGCTCTTCCGCTGTGGAGATTTTCTTTGTCTGGTTGCTGCGCCCATTGACTTGGTCACTGCTTTGGTCAGT
>CM031623.1:58646940-58695855 GCA_018398815.1 Conus ventricosus | reverse complement strand
TCATCTATGGGGTTATAATGTCATGTCTAATTCACTAACATAATTGTCTAATGTTTGTAACTACCTTCCAACAGTACGTTGTTGGGTAGTTTTCAAACTCAGACTCGCTTGGGGGTTCATTTTTAAAACTACAATATTTACGTATTAAAAAACTAAATGTAAAAATAAATGTAAATTCAGCTGTTATTTATTATTCTAGTTCACTTTTTCTAATCGTAAAAACTGTTCAGGTTTAAAGGTAACAGTTACTCCTTCAAGATCATCAGACACATGCAGGTCAGCATTTCGGGGCAATATTATCATGTAAAATGGCAAAAAGCTTTATAACTGGTTGAGGCCAAGACTCTGGATTTTACTAATGGCTTCCATTACGCTTTCTCGTATAAGTTAAGCTTTCAAAAAGTTCTGTTATAAATTCATCAAACATGTCCTTTAACACTTCTTTATCAACTCCAGCATTAATCGCCCACCCAAAATCATCAAATATTTCGTAAGCTTTAATAACTACGTGGGGTTCATTTTTTTTTACCAGATTAAAATCATAAATACAAAATTAATTAAGTAAGCTGCTCCTCTTCAGTGAGCATTTGTTGTTGTTAGTCGTAAAAATTGATCTTGATTAAAGTGCATAGTTACTCCTTCAGGGTCAGTAGAAACAGTCAGATCAACATCTTCAGGAGCCATATAATCAACTAAAATGGCAAACAACTTTATAGCTGGTTGGGGCCAAGAATCTGGTATTTTACTGATTGAGCGTTTTACGCTTTCTCGTATATTTATGCGCTCAAAAAGATCAGTAATTAATTCTTCACACACGCTCTTTAACTGATCTTTATCAGCCCCCTCACTTCCTCTCCTCCTCCCAAATTCTGTATATGTTACTAAGCTCTGTAACTACTTCGGGCTTCATTTTTTAAACCAGATTAAGAACAGCAATTAAAAAAATAAGTAAGCCACTGCATGGGCTCTGTAACACACCCTGTAATGCACTCCGCCAAACGATCAATAATCTGCATGGTGCGCTGGCCAGTGGCCTTGCATTAGCAGAGTGCATTGCAGTGTGTGCGTTGACAGTGTGCATTGGCAAGTGTTATTGATTTCTGCCTTCCTTGTTCACACACACAGAGTAATCATTGTTGCAGTGTGTGCGTTGGCAGTGTGCGTTGGCAAGTGTTATTGATTTCTGCCTTCCTTGTTCACACACACAGAGTAATCATTAACACAATCATGATAAGAAAAACAATAATAATGAAAGTGATTTGTCTCCCTTTAATTATGCATAAGAGTAATTGTCTTCCCCTGAATTAATTATCTATTTATAGATTAATGAGAGAGAGAGAATGTAAATATGTTCGTTCAAGACCACCCATGTTATTCTGCACGAAAACCCCCTTTTTCACATACAAATCACGCCCATCTCATGTCAATTTTGGCTAAAATTAACACCTGTTTCACACTAAGATTAACACCTCAAAACTGCCAAAATATTGACGTAATCGGTACTTTAAAATGGGGGGCTTACGTGCTAGATAACATAGGGTGATCGTGAACATACATATTTACATTCTCTCCGAGAACATAAAAATTAAGGGTTTACAGAATTAATTAATTTTTTAATTGTTGTTTATATTCTGGTTTAAAAAATGAAGGCCGAACTAGCTACAGAGCTTATTAATATACTTTACGAGTTGGATTGGGAGAGAGAAGCTGATAAAAATCAGTTAAAGAACAGGTTTGAAGAATTAATTACTGATCTTTTTAATCGAATTGACATGCGAGAAAGTGTAGTAGAAGGGGTCAGTAAAATACCAAATTTTTGGCCCCAAACCTTTTGTAAAGTTTTTTTCCATATTATTTTGATAAATAGCTCCTGAAGAGCAATCTGACTTTTTTCTACTCCCCCTAAGGGAGTAGCTATTCGCTTTAATAAAGATCAGGTTTAAAACATTAAAAAGACTAGAATAACATTTAAATTTTTAAATTTTTTTATTTATTTAATTTTAAAAATGGCGCCGAACTCATGAATCTGTTTAAAGAATTGTAATGAACCTTTTTAAACGAAACTTGAAAGTATTAAACATTGATTTTAGTAATTGGGGTTTGAGAAGGAGTAAACAATATAATAAAAGAAATAGTAACTATTTAACGAAAAATCAAAGTGAAAATTGACTTAGTATCAAAAAAGCTAAAATTTTACGGTTTTTGTAAGGGCTAACTGTCTTGAAGTGTTGCGGCATTTGGGCGAAGAATAAAACCCCGGGGTTACTTTTTTATATCTTTATTTTTTTTAACTACGTAAAAAATGGGCTTTAAAAATGACGCCCCAAAGGAAATCGAGGAGGAAAACTATATACATGGAAGAAATTTTTTGGGTTGACAAAAAATTAAGCAATAATTTTTAGTGGGGTGAATGGACTTATTAACCCACAAACTTCATGAAACGAGCACATGCTACTCTAAAATCCCGAGCCCCCTCTAAAAGCAACCGCCAGAAAAGTGTTGTTACTGTTCTGATTTTTATATAACGCCTGAGATACAACACCCAGTCTGGTTTCAAAAAGGGAGAAAAAGTAATCAGCTATAAAATTTAAACTCGGCGGGCCGACTACATGCTTACCATTTAACCATCAATGGGAGGCAAAGTTAAGGGTTCTGGCGGGTCTGGGAACAGTCCTTGAAACCTTTTGAACAAACAAATTCACCCTTTAAAATCCCAAGTCTTACCTTCCCCCTCCCAAAGATTAAGTTAAAAGGGGGCTTTTTAAAACATACAAAATTTCGAAACATGTTTTTTATTGGGGGTTTTTTAGCACATTTACATCCTTCAAAAATCATGCAAACAGAGTTTCAAATTTAGAAGCATACAAAAAAGAGCAAAACTTTGAAAACATAACCTTTCCAGAAGAAAACATATATCCAGTTTGAAAAAAAAACAACCCAATCACTGTAACGTATCCCACGGGTCGTAGAAGCTAATCAGTGCCTCTAAGGTTTTCCCCCAACGCCCCCACTTTGGGCGAGCCATTTGACAAACTGAGACTTGATACTGTTTACGATATACAAAGATCATTATGTATTAATTAGAACAATAAGAAATTTGGGGTTTTACATAAAAGAATCATGCTAAGAAAGATATTTGTAAGGTGTTTGCTAAATTTTCTACTATAAAAATGCCAACAAAGAAACTTGAAAAATTTTTGTAACTGTAAACCGAACTCCTCACCCTAAACCGGGGTCAAAAATTATTTTAAAAAAATTTTAACCAAAATGCAATGACCCATACGTGTTTATGCTCACTTTAATCGCTCTTTACCGCAGTACTAGGCCCACAACAGCAAGAACAAAAACGCCTTTTTAAACCCACCACAGATCGTTCTTATGCTTTTTATTTTTTTTGGTCAAGGGAAACCAACACACGCCCAAATTTACAGAGGTCCAACGCAGCCAAGTTTTTTTAGACAATGAAAAAACTTCGCAATCACACTCCAACCAACTAAATCTTTCGACATTGTTATGACTCCTGAAACCAAAATTAGACTCATCGCCACTGTTGGATATGAAACAGAAAATTTTTAGGCGACACAGTAAGAGACCGCTATCACATTACTGGAAATTTGAGGGGCAGCGCACAAAAATTAAATTTTCACTTAAGGTTGACCTAAGACATGGAAGCTGCCTATTTTCTTTCAAAACTTACGAGCACGATTCTCTTTTTACATGCAACAGTGACTTCGAATATAAGGGGGTTACCTGCTTTGCACAATTTTCAGAAATACAGACTTTTACTCTTGACTCTTTATCCTTTTTATGACCCCCCAACTCGAGGGGGATTTAGAAAAGTTAGGGGGATCCTCAAATTTTCCCAATCACTAAACAATATTTTGACCATTTTTATGCGCAAAGATTTTTATCCTTATGAATCATGGACCGGGGGAAAGGTTTGATGAAAAATCACTCCTCTAAAAGGGCTTTTTTTTCTAACTTAGAGGAAAGGATATAACTGATGCTGACTAAATACCTCAGAAAGTTTGGGCAGAATTTCCGTAAACAATTGGCGATTTATCATGATCATTACTTGATGGCTACGTAAGTTTATTGGGAGACGCTTTCGAATTACAGATCTACATGCATGAAACATTTTTGCTTTGACTAACCATTACATTCCCCGCGCCCGCCTTTTTTGGATGCTTTCTTAAATCTCAAACACAGATTGACTTAATTTCATCTAAACCCACACTTCAGATGATTGAAGACGGGCGAGGGCGGGATTTAAAACCTCACACCTTTCTGCAAAGCCAAAAATATTTAATGATTAAAATCCCCCCAAAACCCTCTAACATCAAGTACTAGACGCCCAAAAATCGTTTGGATGGGCCCGAGCAAACCCCTTTCCCCGAAAACTTTAAAACTAAAAGGACCTCATGATTTAACACGTTTTTTTGGTTGTTGCACGCTTCGCCCAAAATCCGCAGGGCAATCTTGGAAGTAGACTTTGAAAACCCTAAAGAATTACACGATCTCCACAACGACACCCCCACCGCAGAAAGATTTAAAGATGAGTCCTATCGAACCCCTAAAACTTGTACCCAATCTTCGACACAAAAATAAATATGTTTTTCATTACAGACTGTTACATTTTAACTTAAGACACGGACTGAAACTGACAGCGGTTTTACCGAAAAATTATCTGTGATAAGAACCCTTTAAGAGGCCATACTCAAGAAGAACTGATCTAAATCAAGCCACTGATGCTTCAAAAAAGACTTCTTTTAAAAGATGAAAAACAGCTGCTTTGGCAAAACCAGGGAAAAACCCCACAAAAGAAAAAAGTAAAATTATTACAAAAGAAAACCAACAAAATTAATTTTCCTCTAAAAACCCAACATCAAGACTTTGAAGATTTAACAACACTTGGGTTTGGGATTATGATAAAAAAAGCTTAAATTGGGCAAGCCTTGTTTATCGGCTTCACCGTAAAGGGTTTTCAAATATTGATGTTAGAATTCTGTACACTACTTTAAAAAACCCCTTACCCCCAAAACAAGAGTCCTTTACACAGACCTGACTCTTTTTTTTCTAGACGTCCCCCAGAAGACTCATAAGGTTTAAAACAGAATAGCTAAAGAACTGATGGTGGTACGACACATGCGACATCCAAAAAACAACCCTTTTTCATTCAACGTTAAAAAGAAAGGATTGAAAAGGAAAAAGAACCAGGAACATTTTTAAAAAAATATTTGGGGTTTTCGGTCAAAAATGTATACGTTGCCCCCAGACTCTGTAATGAAAAAACTAAAGCATAAGTAAAAAAATTGTCAAAAAAAAAAATATCTCACGATAACCAAGCAAACTCCTTTTTAAAACAAAAATATTTCATCACAAAAGTTTAAACTACCTCTACTCTTCACAATAAACACAAAGCTGTTAACAAGAAATCCTATCTCTAACATAACAAGAAACTTACGTTAGTCCTGATTTTCATTGCTTAGGGCATTGGAGAACTTTAAAAGATTAACTTGACTGACTTAACTATATTAACTTAGAAACCCATCAAGAAATTAACTAAAACCAACAAGTACTTATTTAAAAACCCAACATACTTAAAAAAAAGAACTTTTAATTTTTTTTTACTTTACTGTAAATTTACTTTCACTTAAAATTAAAAAGTACTTTTTATAACAACAACACTTTTTCTAGTTCTTAACTTTTTCTTATCAGTTCTTAACTTGTAAATTTATTTAGTTCTTTTCTTGTACTTATTAGTTCTTAACTTGTACTTTAAATTTTGTTTTTAAAAACAAATTCATAAAAATGGGGCTACAACAGAGTTGCACTTTTTTTTTGAAGCTGACTCTTTTTCTTTTTTCGGGGTTTGTGGGGTTTTGTAACTTTTCTGCTAATATGACGTTTAAAATTTTTTGCAAAACCCCCCCCCAACAACAACAGCACAAAAACAAAAAAAACATCTTTTCGTTTTTTGTGATTGTGTTGTTTTTAATTGGATGTTGGGGCTGACGCGATGTTTATTTCTATCTAATAATTTTTGTTTTTGATGATTGGTTTGCCTTTCGTTTTCCCTTCAGCATTTTAAACCCCCGCCCAATACGCCCAGGTTTTTTGTTTTATAAAAATTTCCACTTGTGGCACATTCACTTTGGCGATTCTGCTCCGCGGGCTGTCCCGGATTTTCCTGCGGCTCTTCTTCTCCTGATGCTCATTTTTTTTATTTCGATTAAAATTTAAAAATAACAAAATTAAATATTAAAAGTAATTAAACCCATGAGAAATGGGCATAACAAGTTCCAAAACTTAATACGTCCATGCAAATTTCTAGGGGCTTTTAAAAAAACCCATCTTTTGATAATCATATTTTAAATCTTCTTCGAATCAACTGGGGCCCCTCTTACTTTCAACTTACATATAAAACTAACATTGTCTGACCCCCGATCTAACCCTTTTTGAACCCACTCCTTCGGACCTACGTAACTTCTCAACGTCCCGAAGTAACAGTTGCGAACTGTTCAATCTTAGTTCAACGCCAAATACTGTTTAGTTTTTCCCCCCACCACCAGAATAAATCTTTTCTTTATGGGATTGTCGCTGAAGCTGCTTTCTCCCACACTTTAATTCGTCACAATCCTTTTAAAAGGCAATAAAAAAAAAAATAATACTTTTAAAAACCCAAAATTTTTAAAGCTGGTTAATTATGCATGCCTATCGTTGGGGTTTTTTTGTTTTTTTCACCCCTTTGCAAAAATGTTTGTTAAAAAAACCACCCAAAAGAAAAGAAGAAGATTCGCCAAACTATTTCAACCTTATTTTTGGCTTTATCAACAAAGATTTTTTGATTAAAAAGCACATGACAGTCTTTCGATTTTTATTTTTTAATTTTTTTTTTAGTTAATAAAAGAGATGAAAAAAAAATTACAATAAATTTACCACCCTCTGTAATTTCGGCTTAGATAGCATAGGTTTAGCAAAAAAACTTTTTAAAGAAGCCGGTAGATCTAGGAAGGTTAGACATTGAGGACGTTGTTAAGGTTTATAGTTGTAATTACTGCAGGATTGCGTCAAAAGACTTTCTTGTTACACAGGGAATTATCCCAGAAAATATTAGTGCATAGAAAGATTAATCTAGAAAATATTGATTTATAAAAAGAGGGCGGAGTAGTTATAATGGTAGGAGGAGCTATTGTTAACGCTTTGGCCTTCTCTGGAAGCAATTAAAATGTTTAGTAAATTGAGGTCTGATGAAGAAAGAGAACGCCATAAAAAAAGCAATAGAAATTTATCTAAGGCAAGAGACCTTACGAGAAAAACGAATTGCTCACTAGACTTTATTAATAAAATGTTAAGGGAAAAAGGGCCATGCAAGCACACATTTACAGACGTTGATGACGCAATGAATGAGTAATTACTTAGTGACAGGGAAAGAAGTTTCTAACATCGCCGCCGCCCAAAATGGTCTGACTTTTATGAACCATCAGAAGAAAAAGAAAATAGCAGAAAATTTGGTTTTATTGTGGGTGCTATGGAGCATTTTATATTCTTGCACAAACAATCTAAAAAAAAATTAAAAATTCAATTAAAATTTCAGTCCTTTTATGGACAAGTACAAAATATATTAATTTTCCCCAAAGGGTAAATTGGGAAAGGAAAGACTGCTATTGAAAAACTAAGTAAAGCTGCTAGAGTGTCTGAAAACAATGCGAAAGACTGGGTTTCAAAACAAGCAATTTGGCAAATAATCTGCCTGCCCCAAAAAGAATTAATAAGACCTCGATTTGTTAATTCATTTTCCAAATGACACCCACCAGATGGACTTGCTGTAATCCACAATGACAAAGTTAGAAGAAAAAATTTTAAGTATGCTCTGACAGTTGTTGACAATGGTTTCAAGATACAAAGACGCCGAACCTTTAACGAAAAAGCTCAACTGCTGTGGCTGTGGCTTTACAACAAAATATACATGCGAGTTCCCATTAAAGTATCCTAGGATGGATTCAAGTTGATGATGAAAGAGTTTAAAGGTTCTGTAAACCAACTGTTTTTAAAAACATCATGTTACGTTAGGAGAGGGATCCCAGGCAAACCCTCGATCACAAGCCCTAGTAGAAAACTTTAATAAAATCTAGCTGAACGCCTGTTTACCTATCAATATCACAGAGAAATTATGGACAGAACGCGCAACACAGAATGGGTTTAGGAGGGTGCCAGCATCTTACGCGCCATGAACAACGAAGAATTTAAAGCAACAGGCCTTAAACCATTAATGCGATCAAATTAAAAAAAAAATAGCATTACTGAAGACATTCCAAGGTAATCAAAAACTCTTGCCGTTTGGACTAAAAGTAAGATACTTTTATGCTCCTGGAGAGGCAGAAGGTGGGTTAGAATTAGAGCAACAGATCCTATATGGAGCGTAGATGTATATGAATTGAGCGAATCATGAAAACAACCCCTCCCCGTATATTATTAAGACAGACTCTCTCGTCTAAAAAGCCTGCCCCTAAAAGATCCTTTGTTCGTGAAGAGCTGCAAGTTGTCCCACCAAAACAGTGATAAACAAAAAAATATATTTTTCTAAACTTATAATTTTTTTTTTTTTTTTGCCTAATTTTGGGTTTAACCGATCGTTGTGTTTTGGGGTGTTTTTCAAAGTTCTTTTAATTGCATCAGTGTCTACCTGTCGTGAATAAAAGTCTTTCTCCACTCCTTTGAAGTTCAATTTTCTGTCGTCTGTAATCCTCACCATCAGCCATAAGCTTCCCTCAAATTCTTCATCTGTAATGTTTTCATCCTGTAATGATTTGCTTATTCTTAATCTAATAAACCCAAAGTTTTGCTGATGCTAGGGCTACAATGGCATGTGCTTTTGTAATTTAGGAGTTAATTTTTTTAAAACAGAAACTTACAATCATAGACATGGCACCTAAACCTAACCCGAGACTCCCAAAATGCTAAAGGGGCTGGCGCCCCAACCCCCAGTGGCTAAAAACAGCAACACTAGAACCGGCACGTACGCTAGCTACAACTGATGAGCCAGTAATTACAAAAGAAAGAGTATTTAAAGCTTTAGCATATTTCTTTCTAGTAACTCTATACTTACCAAGTCGCTTTCTATTTCTTTTTGAATTTTCAGTTATTTGCTTAAACCTAAACTGTTGAACCTCCATTTTTAAATAAGAATTAATTTTTAAAGTTAATCTTTTTATTAATCCTTCTGGCAGCACTTCATCAACAAGTAAAACGCAATAAAATAAACATACTTAATTAAAATAAAGTCGAGTACATTAGTTTGTCTTTGTCAACCATCACAGTAACCTTGTCAGATGATGCAAGGGTGTTTATTTCGTCTCCGTTTTTAGTAATTGCAATACTTAGTCTAAGAGGAGCATCCAAGTTTTCAGCCTTTATTTGTATACCTCAAATTAACGTATGTTCTGGCAAACTAGTATCTCCCTCCCTCGGAGTAAATAAAAAAGCGAAAAATCATCGCATTTGCCTAGGTAGTACCTGTAGCGTTGGGTAAATTCTAAACCAACAGTGTCGCCCCCCACTTCAGCTAAGGAATTCTTTCTCTGTAGCATATTTTCAGAACCCCGCCTAGTTATTTCAATATTTTTTCTTCTGTTGTGTTCCTGGAACTAGGCTAACAAGAAAAGGGGCCCCGCATTCAAAGCCTTTCTAAAATTGTTTTTTTATCATAGTATACATTAGGGCTTCGTAGATCAAACTTTAAATTTCCAAGCAATTTCAGGAAGCAACGCCCAAGCATTCTCTCTTTTATGAAGTTTGTATTCGTGTTTGCCAAAACCGTTTGCCCTTAAATTTCTTATCTCTTCTGGGGTAGGATATTGCTGTCGTTTTTTGTCTTCAATTTCTGTTCGTTTTGTAACCCCATCATCTGTGTATTCAAATCCATAAACATTTCCTGGCACTCCTATTAGATCAAACTCAGTTGTGTCTGCTAGGTCTTTTAGCTCTACTCCCGTGCATTTGGGGGAGCTAGCTCCGTTTTTGGGTTCTGGCCCCCCGAACATTCTTTTTATAATATGAAAATAAACAAATTATAATAAACAATCTACAATAAACAATCTACAATAAACAAACGTATTGAACTGGGGGGTCAGTCCGCAAGCATAGCTTAGCGTGCTTAGATTTTTCTAACTGCTCTTTTATTTTTTTAGCTCATGTTTGTCCCTTATTATATAATTTTCACTTAAACATTCTTCAAAACTATTTTTGTCCTTAGTGTAAAATATTACAACCAATTTAACTGCGATCTAAAGTCTTTTAAGACAGCATTGTATTTTTGAGTTAAGAGCCACACAGAAACTAAGGCGTGGCGGCCACTAAAGGCTAGCTTGACAGAGCTTTTCTTTTTTTAATAATGTCTCGTTGGGCTGAACAGTCATCAATAATAAACAGTGTTTCAGTTCCCTCAAATAGTCTATAGTAATGTCAAACAGTCGCTCAAGTTTTGTCGCTAGGATCAACTAAAAATATATTCTCGTCTGTCCAAATAAACTTCCTTTCTTTGTAAGACTTGTTGTGCTTAAGGGTTGTGCAAAATTTATAACAATGTGTTTCGAAATGAAACCTGTATATTGTTTGTAACAAATCAAGTACGAAGACAGTTTTCCCACACCCAGTAATCCCACAGATAAGAGAACAGTGCGGATCTTTTGGCAGAAACTTCAAGCTATCCATCTTTTTTTTTATTAGAATATTTCTTCTGCATTTTAATAAGCCGCGTCTTTTAACCTGTTTTCCTTCAAGTTTAACGAGCATCAAAAACCAAAAAATGTGCATTTGTATTGGGTCGTTTCCGCTGCTTTCTTGCGAATATTTTTTGGGTATACCATCTTGTCCTATCCTTTCTCCACTTCCAAACAATCTGTTGTCAAATGTGATCTAAAATCCAGCCACAGTCCATATTACTTATCAAGTAGCCCTTCGAGTCTTGCATCATAAAGGCGAATTTTTTTAAACATATGCGATCAACTGCAGGATGTCTTTGCCTACCTCCAGCGAACAATTTTCTTATTTCATCGAAGTGTTGGTGAGGTAAAAGTCCGCGACCCGAATACAACTGATCAGGGTTGCCATTTATTACACAGTCAACCTTCTCAATTTTTGGATTATAAATGCTTCTGATTCTCTCTGAAAAGGAGTTGGTTCTTCATAAATAAGAACAAAATTCCTTTTAAAGAAATTCAGAGACTGATTTAGGGTGTATGTTTTCCCGAAGTGTCCCCGCTTGTTTTTATTTTCTGTAATGGGGTGCATAACGTTTTCATAATAAATAACCGTTTTACTTTTATACTGGTTAAGATTGTTCTAGCCAGTCCAGGGTTTTGTAACAACATCAAACTCAAGAGAGATGTCACTAACCGCGTATTTTAGCTAAAGGGTCTTCAACAGAACGACAGAACCACTAGGATTAAATGTCAATCATAACTAAGTTTTCTTTTGGCACCTTGGTAATATGGCATATGCGTCCCTTTTAAAAGTTCAAAATCTAAGGATGCAGAAATCTGTTGCCAAATGCTTCTGCTACTGCCTCATCTTTAACATCATTCTTTACATCCCCCGCTTAAAGCCTGTGCTTGAGACCGGGTTGGGCCTTTGTATTCCCGATAAAATTCTCTTTCTTTCTTTTTTAGGCAGCCATAGGTCGGAATAGAGGGGAAAAATGTCTGCCTCGCCTAGTAAAAAGACCTTTTTTTTTTCCCTCCAGTTTGATTACTATTTGATTAACGATAGCCCTGCCTAAATTAAACAACAACAGTAGCATTAGGATCTGCTGATGTAATATCTATTTTGAATGATATTTAGGCATGCCTGGCATTATAACATCGTCAGCGCCAAGATCAGGAACTTGACTGTTAAATCTTGTCCAGGGTGAACTGTTGATGGAGTTATTTACACTAATTACGGGCTGCCTTATACCTTTTTCGCCATGGGGTTCCTTCTCTTTTCTGTATGGATCGAGGTCACAACCGTATTTAGTTCATTTTTTTTTAAAACAAAAAAGAATATAAATAAAAATATGGCTGAAGATTTTGACGCAATTGATCCTATTGGAAAGAAGAAGATTTAAACAGAACTGGGCCCTCATTGCAAGAAGACTTGAAGGAGTGGGTTCTTTACCCCCCTAGACACCGTCAAAAAACTATTGCGACCGAAATTTAATCATTCTAAGAAGCATAGGACGAGAGCTACCAGGCGTGCTTGATCCTAACGATTTTGAGAAGATGGCGGGGATTTTTATATAAGAACGGGTGCAGAGACCGTGTAAAAGCTACTTCAACGCAAAACCCAAACAAGTTTTTAAAAAATAAGCACAATTAGGCGAAAACCCCCTATTGCTAAGGCAGAACAATTAAACCTTTTAGAGCTTAGAGCCGAAGCCGTTAGTCGTTTTCAGAACTTAGGGGAAAGTTGCCAACACAATCTGAAATACAAAACATTCCTCTCCAAGAATTAAATTTGAACACAGGTGAACAATAACGGAAATTGAGACGAGTTTTAATGAGGAGACAGGTGGAAAGAACTTGTCAATTTTCAATATTCTGATCGAGAGCGCAAGGCTCTTGATAAAGCTCTACGACAATAAGGGTGAACTAAAGTACAACACAGCAAAACTTGGTGACTAGAAAGAGATATAGAAGAAGAAAAAAATATCTAGCTGATGCAACGATACAATCTAGGACTAAAGAAAAGGCAGAATACAGCAAAATTACAGGAGTTTTAAAGGGCAAAAAGACAGAACTGTTAGGCGCGATTTCTATTAACAGAGGTCATCAAAAATCACAAATAACCAAATCAGAGACGTTTTTAAACAAAATACTTTATGAAAACACACGTTAGCAAAAGAATAAGGATTCTGTTCAGAGAAGAGGGGATTACAAAAGTTAGCATATTAACAGCTGTTGGGTTTGCTATCTCTACCTTGTTTAGCTTAACAGGTAGTGCGCCAACAGGGCCAGTACTCCTCCAACACCTCAGCCTGGTAAAAGTTGGATTAGAAAACAATTGCATCATCTAGCAAACCTATTAAAGAAGTTAGCTCTAAAGCGCTTGAGCTCCCGCCTGGCATAATAGGCAGTGTTGTTAGTTGGGTTTTGTCTACTATAGGCAAGGGGGCTGGTTATATGGCCGACCATCTGTGGACGTTAGGAGTGCTCGCTGCTGGATTAATTTTTAGTGAAATAAAGTATGGCTAATCCAGTAAAAGTTAAAAATACAACAGGCTGTCTTTTTCGCTTGGTGACGTCATGTGAGGCACATTAACAGGTGGAGTGCTTTCCTGGACTGCTTTTTGGCTGTGGGGGGCTTATAACTGGATCGCTTTCTTCAGGGCTAGGTACTTTTTTTTAAATGGATGGGGCAGGCCTTGTGTTTAAACCTTGATTGTGCCCTAATTTTGGGCCCTCTCCAGCTATGAGGGTTTCGTTAAGCGGGGGTTTTTATGTCGAAAAATCATGCACTTCATGCAACAAGCACCAAATTGGCAGAGATGGCCATTTTTATGTCCTGAACAAAACCTGATTTAGAGCCACCATGAAACATTTTTATAAACATGTTTTTTTGGCATTTTTCAAAATGGCCGACACAAAATTGGGAAAAAATTTTGCTAATTGTTCATTTAATGCTAAAAAACACGAAATTTTTGGCTGAGAAGACAATTTCATGCCTTGAACATAATCAGATACAGGACTGTTAATAAAAAAAGGAAAATTTGTGTATTTGAGCAATTTCCAAATGGCCGCCAGCAAAAAGGGGAGTCGTATGCGTACAGTCATTCATTTTCACCCATAACACCAAATAAGTAATAAAAAAATTTAAATAAATAAAAGCAATAATAATAAATAAATGAAAGGAAATAAAATAAGTAAATAAAGAATATAAAAGATATAAATAAATAAATTAACAATTTTAATGGATGGTGATGATAGTAGTTATGTGTGGGTAGTCGTATGTGGGGGTGTGGGTATTGATAGTAATGATTGGAAGAGAATGGAAATGATCAAGGGGTGGTAAGATATGTTTGGAGGGGGGAAAAAGGGGGGGGGGAGGAACAGAATATGGAGGGGGTGGAAGAGGGTAACGGGGGAGGGGGAGAGAGAGAGAAAGAATTCATATAGATCTCTCCTCCCACACAAGCGTATGCGTGGGGTGGGGTGAGAAATTCATGCAAACATTGTTGTTGGGGAAAAAAAGGGGGGTGGGGTGGGGGAGGGAGGAAGAGAGGGGAGAATATTATGGGTGAATTATGGTCAAAAGATACTAATTGGGGGGAGTTTTCACACACATACACACCCATTCTCACACACACACTATATATATATTTTTTTTTTTTAAAATGATGATGATGATCATTGTCATAAGAGGGATAAACAATGCTATAGGATGTTGATCATTGTCATGTGTGAAATAACATGATAGCATTGGTATGATAATGGCAATTGAGCAAAAAATTGGAAATGATCAATGACTGATGAATAGTGACCGTTTGTCATAGGTGAAATTAACACTACCACACACACACACTATAAGCGCGCACACACACACACACACATATATACACTCACCCACATGCACACACACACACACACGCACACACACACGCACACACACACTCACTCACACACACACACACACACACACACACACACACACACCACACACACACACACACACACACACACACACACACACACACACACACAAAGGGCGTTTGAATAAATATATAAATAATTATAAAGCTTATTGGATGATGACCATTTGATAACAACAGTGCTACAGGATAATAATTTTTCTTGTTACTAAAATTTTAAACAAAATGGGAACCTTGATGGGTGATAGTCATTTGATAACACCAGTGCTACAGGATGATAATCCTTGTTGTTACTGGAATCATAACTAAAGATTAAAGGCACTGTGGTTTGCTGATCATTGTCACAGGTGAAATGATGTGGTGGCAGTAGTATAATGATGCGGGCTGAGGGGGGGGGGGGGGATCCATGACTGATGGGTGATGATCATTAGAGATCAACAGTAATGTAGGATGGTCTTCTTCCTTGTTCACTTAGGTAGGAACCCTGGAGGTATTGGCGAAGGCTGCTGTATGGCGAAGGCCCTCCAGTGGTCAATAGGGCTTTCCCTTCATCAGTGTGTTGGCAGGCTAGGTCATTGGGCTGTACTGCATGGATGATTTGAAGACTTGCCATTGTGGAATATAGTGGACATGTGATGTCCAGTCTGGAGTGCCCTGTCCTCAGTCTCACAAAGGTCTGATCTGGGCATCCGGTAGTGTCCATCCCTCTTGCTGAAGTAGGGTGCTGTTCAAGCCATCTGCCTTTTTTGGTTTTTGGTTCTCCTTGATAATAGTTTTGATTTTTTCAAAGGAGACTTCCTGTTCTAGTTGGGGCTGCTGTTCTCCTTCCTTTGCCAAATGGTCAGCTTCCTTATTGCCATATATATTGCAGTATGAAGGTGATCACAGGATAACAGTATTTCCAGTGACTGATGGATGGTGAACAATTGGGATCAGGAGTACTATAGAGTGAGGGTCATTGTCTTGTAGGTGGAATAATGTAGCATTAGTACAATGTTGCTAGTTGGGGGAATAAAGGAAGATATCAATGACTGGTGGGTGATGATCACTGTCATAAGTGAGATACTGTATGATGATGGTCATTGTGATAAGTGAAATAATGTGGTGGCACTTAGTATAATACTGCGGTTCAGGGTGGATAGGGGGGGATGTCGATGACTGATGGGTGATGATCATGGATCATTTGAGATCAACAGTACTGGTGGGATGTTGATCATTGTTATATAATTGGATAATGTTGTTGCATTGGTGTAATAATGCCGGTTTTGGGGAATGAAGAAGGTAAACAATGATTGATAGATGATCACTGTCATGGTGTGAGTGTGATTCACAGTAGTGTGGGATGATGGTCATTTACAAAAGTGTAATAGTGTACTGGCCTTAGTATGTTAATGCCAGTTGGGAGAATAGAGGAAATGATCAATGATGGATGATGATCATTATCAAAAGTGAGATCTACAGTACTACAGGATGATGATCATTGCCATAAGTGAGATAATGGTGATGGCATTGGTGTGATAATGCCGGTTGGGGATGGAAAAAGGAAAATGATTGATGATTGATGGATTAGTTTGAATCATACCAGCTCTTTTCCTTTCCCACGGCCTCTCCTCCATCCCTTTCTCTCTATATCCCCCCCCCCAATTTCCCCATTCCACCTTATTCTTATGCACACCCCATGTACATATAGCTTATCTATAACATCACATGTAGAGCATAATATACAATACCCCCAAACACCATCTCCACCATCCATTATCCAGGTATGCATATATCTTCTTCTTCCTAAAATACTGGTTCACTCAAAAACGAGGTCACCAGTGCGCATATATAATATTTTCCCCCTCATACTCACCCTCAAGTGCCCCCTTCCAAGAATAACTTCTCATCTACCACTCTCTCACTGTAAGTTATTTTACACACTCTCAAGTGCCCCCTTCCAAACATAAGACTCATCTACCACTCTCCTTTTTCTCTATCTTTGCTTCTGTTTGTCTTTTCCCTCTATCTGCCTCTCTTTTTCCTCGAGGTGAAATGGATTGGACACTGAATTTCCTTTTTCCCATTACATACACACACACACACACACACACACACACACACACACACGTGTGCGCGCGGGTACGCATAGTACCTGTAAACACACACACACAACAGGCACTTATTAAAGAATAAGGTAAAGGATGGTATTTGTACGCTTCAGAAAACAACTAAAATGATAGAATGACATTTCAAAACTATCTGAAGAGCTGTAAATCCATAATTCACCTATAAAGACGAAGTTTTCACTGGCAAATTACGGACACGCGATCGGAAAGCGGCCATTTTGATTTTCCCGCTGCGGGTCTACAAATTCATGAAAAATTAAGGAAACAAAATAATGCCAGCAAATTTTCTGATCAACATATGTATTTTCATACACGATATATCATTGTCCAACGTGTTATCATTAGAAAATAATTTTAGCTTACATTAATTTGCTTTATATTCACTGCGGGCACCTCGCGCTAGAAAATCGTCTGCAATTTTGGCTCATCGTTTTTTTATTTATTTTTCAAAATAAAAAGCGATTTTGAAGTGGCTTCAAATCTTAAATCAATTAAAACATTGTAAAGAACAATATACCAAAGTATTGTGCTTGTTGCACGAAGTGCACAATTCCGCTTAATTCTACGACATAGAACCCCCGCTATTATTATATTCTGTATCATACCAATCTGCAGTCTAAGGTCAGAGGGTAGCATGTATAATCCATGACCTACAACAAAGTCAACCTTTGACCTAGCATGTGCAAGAACGTCTTGATACCTTTGTATGCTGGCAGGCAAATCAACAGCCGAGTTAATAGCATCTTCTAAATTAGCTAGAAATTGTTTTTCTGGCATCAAAGCCTGTAGATTGATCTACTATGCTAGACTTAGTCTGTGCTTGTGCTCCTAATAGACACCAAACGTACGTCCGTATGGAGTCATTAAGTCTTTGCACTCCTGGCATTGTTAGACCTTCACTTATCATCTAAGATAAATGTTGCCCAAGCATTAGGTGTTTTTGTTCGATTGACCCTAATCGAACCTGTTTGTTTGGTTGAAAAGAGTGTGACCGGGCCAGTAGTCATAATTATATTCTCTTTTTGTGCCCCACAAATACAATGTGCCTAACCCGTGATTGCGGTCTAACTTTTGTCTAAAATCAGTTGAAGGATTAATGTTAAATTCGTTGCAGATTCTTTCATATGCATTATTGTCCATTGGCTGTTAAATGGATTAAACGCGTTGTCGCTGGGAGGGGCACTTGTAGTTCAGTTAGTATCCGTCTGTACTGGTAATAAACATGAAAGTTTATATACTGCCCTTACTAAAAGATTAGGATGGTTTAAATGGTTTGCATATGAAACACCACAGCCAGTAGTTGCGCAGAAATGGTAAAATTTAACTGATTCTGGTAAAACGTCATAGGGCGGGATGACCATGCTGATGGCACTCTATCATTATTTATTGGCGGATTTAAATATTTAGTTAGTGGGTTTACAAGTCTAACGTGGAAGCCATTATATTCATCTACTGCAATGGTTAGATTGCTGAAGTCTAAAGATTTGGGGTTATAAAACGCCCCTACATTGTAAGTGGCACTTTCGTTATATTTAAAAGGTTCCATTTTTTAAATTAATTTTTTTTAAATAGTTATAAAAAAGATGTACATCTATATAACCAAGCAAAACGAGCGTGTGTTTCTAAACGTATCCAATTGTTAATTGCGCGGGAGTTGTAGGATTGCCCTTAAAGAAATTGGCTTTAAAGTTAATTGGTTTAACATATCTGAAGGAGCTCAAAATAACTGGATCAATATTAGTAACGAGGCGGGCAATCAAATAACTCATGTGCAAATAGCTGATGGTTATTACAACTTTTGTTCTTTAAAAGAAGTACTTAGCGAATATAGTATATTGTTAAAAATTAACGAGGCAAACCTCAGAATTACTGTAAATTTTCCACTAAAAGAAAGAAGAGAGTACACTTTCCCTAGAGGCCTAGCTCGAATCTTAGGCTTCACAGTAGCGATAGATCTTATAGATTTAGTACAAGAGAAGATGTTTATCAATTTGAAGGTAGTAAACCTTCTGATTTTCTCGTGAACCCAATGTTGTATGTTCATTTACAACAGTTAAGAACAGATACTAATTTGTTTGATGGCTATCCATCTACAGTTCTAAAGGTTTTGCCATCAACTAGGGCGGGGTTTTGCGATTATCGATTAATCTCAGTTGGAAAAAACAGTGAATTTAAAGAATTAATTAATGGGCCTATAAATTCATTGGATGTAAAAATAACTAATCAAGACGGAAAGTCAGTTGTCTGTTCTGATTTATTAATGGTGTTAGAAGAGAAGAGCGTACTGTAAACCCTTAATTTTTATGCTCTAGTTAGTAGGTTTATTCAAATAAAAACAATTTAAAAAAATAATTAAGTCGCGCATCCTCCTCCCTCATCTCTCTCCCTCATTCACTCCCACATCTCTCTCTGTCTGTCTGTCTGTGTATTTCCGCCTTTGTCTCTCTCTCTCTCTCTTCTCTCTCTCTCATCTCTTTCTCTCTTCCTCTCTCTCTCTCTCTCTCTCTCTCTCTCTCTCTCTCTCTCTCTTACACTCGCGCGCACGCACAAGGGAAACAACTCCGTAGACGTTTTGTAACTTAAAATAGAGTTGTTTCCCTTGTGTATCTAGGGACGACGAATTCTCATTCAAAACGAACGTAGTCTCCGACTTAACAATAGTTATTCAGAACCACCCACACACACATAGGTAGACAGACACATGGTCAGACGGGCAGACACACTGACATACAGATACACACGCACAGAGAGAGCACACGCACAGAGAGAGAGCGTCACTTATTGATCGTTTTAGCAGCTAAGGCTTTTGAGTTCTGGGTTTTCTCGATCTCCCGGGATTTTCCAACAGCAGGTCGTCTAGTATTGATTCAACCTTCCTTATTAACGCAAGCACAAAGTAATCATTAACAATCAAAAATAAGCAAAACAATGATAATGAAAGTGATTTATCTCGCTTTAATTATGTATAAAATGTAATTGCCTTCCCTGAATAAATTATCTATTTATAGATCAGTAGGAGATAATTGATTATTAAAAGTTGTGTTTTTATGCTTAATTTGCTAAAGCTTTTAATATAAATATTTATAAAGTAGCTACTAAAAAGTACTTTAAAACACAGTTGTGTTTACCCTTTAAAACTATTCTGCTTGAGTAAAAACCAATTTTAATAACAGTCACCACTTTATGCACCATAGAATTATAAAGCTTCAGTTTGCACAGTATATATATTAATCTTAATGGTATATAGGTAAAGCCCAGTTGGAAAGAGTAAACTAGGTCAAACGTATCGGAACGCTAAGGTCAAAGCAGTTCAGTAAACTAGGTCAAACGTATCCTATCGGAACGCAAGGTCAAAGCAGTTCAGTAAACTAGGTTAAGTTATCACAGTTCTTTTTGGTTTATAAAGCAGTGCAGTAAACTAAGTCAAGTGATCTTTGTGATCACTTAGCCTAGTTGATTAAATCCTTAATTTTTATAGTATAGGGAGAGAATGTAAATATCTTTGTTCAAGACCACCCATGTTATCTAGCACGTAAGCCCCATTTTAAAGTACCAATTACGTCAATATTTTGGCAGTTTTGAGGTGTTAATCTAGTGTGAAACAGGTGTTAATTTTAGCCAAAATTGACATGAGAGGGGGCCCGTGATTTTTTAGTAAAAAAGGGGGTTTTCGTGCAGAATAACTGGGTGGTCTTGAACGAACATATTTACATTCTCTGAGAGATTTGATTATCAAAAGCATGTGTTTTTGTGTTTAATTTGCTAAAGCTTTTAATATGAATATTGAAACAAAGTGCGACTAAAAAGTACTTAAAAGTACAGTTGTTGTTTAGCCTTTAAAATATTCTGATTGAATAAAAAAAAACAATTTTAACAACATCACACTTATGCATAAACAACCCTAAAATTATGAAAGTGTCAGTGTGTACAGTATATATATTAATCCTAAAAGTGTAAAGTTGGAATATATCTGCAGTGGGTTTTATACTTGTTTGTCTAAAAATCAAAAATTTTGGCCTCTTCTCTGCACTCTAGTGACTCTTCCAATTTTCGTGTTTGTCCCGTCTGGGTCACTGGCGTCGTGGCTATAAACGCCCGCAAACCAAATGTGGTCACTGGCGAGGCTATAAACGCCCGTAACCACAATGTGTCTGTCTGGGTCACTGGCGAGGCTATAAACGCCCGTAAACCACAAATGTGCATGTGTCCCAGGAAGAGCCCTGGGAAAAGGGGATGAGACAATTGCCCCAATTAGACAGGCAACCAAGTATGAAATACTACTGTTTTGAGACATATTCCCAAAACCTGCACCAGATGCCCCATTATCCGTGACCTTCTGGGTCTGACTTGGGGCCTTAGGGCGCCATAGGGTTCAGTTAGCCCCAGAGGTGATTGGAAATGGGGCCAGATGCTTTTGTTTTGCAAAAATTAAAATGTTTTTATGCTGTTGAGAGAATATAAATTTTTTGTTGACAATTCCCTCATTTTTATGGGGCCCCGAAAGCCCCATTTGAAGAAAAAAGCCTTTTCCGGTTTTTGGGGGGGTTTTTGGGAAATTTTAAATTTGGGGTTCTGGGGAGTTAAATATTTTTAAAAAAAATTTGTTTCCCCCCAAAAAAATTTTTAGTTTTTGTAAAAAAAACAGCAATTAAAATGAAGAAACTTATAAAAAAAGGGGGGGGTTTTTTTCCCAAAAAAAAAAGGGGTGGGCGTACAAAAGTATTTTTTATGTTGTTTGTGGTGTGTGTGTGTTTTGTGTGTGGTGTGTGTGTGTGGTGTGTGTGTGTGTGGTGTTTTGGTGGGTGTGGGGGGGGCATGGCCATGTGTAAGATTGGGGGGGGGTTTAGGTTTAAGGTTTGGGTGGGTAGGGGGGGGGGGGAAGTGGCCCTATAGTATTTTTCCCTTTTCCAGTTTTGTTTATTGGGGGGGGTAGGGGGGGAAAATTTGGGGTTTCGTTTCCGACGGGTTTTCCCCTTTTTGTTCCTTTGGTTCACCCCCCAGGGGGGGGGGGCGGGATATGGCTGTTTTGTGTTGTCAAGTCAGTGATTTGGGAAAAAAATTGGTAAAACCGGGTTGCAGAACAACCCTGCCTTTGGTCGGGGTTGTGTCAGCTGTGAGTGGGGAGCCCAATCGCTGTTTTGTTTTGGTGAGTAGAGCCGTTGATTTGCCGGGGGGAAAAGCTTTGGGGGTTTGCTTCACTTCGGCCCCGGGTGTTCGGCAGGTGGCCGGGGCTTTTGGGTAAGTGCGGCGGCGCACCGAAAGTTTTGAAGATTTGACTTCGGCATAGTTGGGCCAGGTCCTGTCGGGTTGGTGTCCCCGGGGCCCCGGTCCCCAGGTTTGTGTCGTTTTCGTTGGCGCCCCCTTGCCAGTTCCCGAATTTGGTTTTTTGGTTTCCTGGTTGTCTGTCGGTTGGTGTCTTTTAGTTCGTGGGTTGTGGTTCTTTGTGCTTGAATTATGGCGTTTTTGTATTGGTTGTCTCGTTGTGAAAAGTTGGAAAAGGTTTTTGGGTTTATATGGTTTTTGGGGATGGGGGGTTTTCTTGGTTTCGGGGTTTTTAAAATTTTTGTTGCAGCGGTTTTTTTTGTCACCTTTTTCTTTTATTTTTTTAAAGTGTGTCAAAAAGGGTTTCCTGAGTTCAAATTGCCCCGGGGAAATTTGGGCTGCCTTGGCCGTCAACGAAAATTGCCCTTTAAATTTTAAAATGCATAGGAAACCTACATTGCCGAAAAAAATATGGAGACAAAAGAGGAGAGCAAAAAAACTAACGGCCGAGGATTTGGTGTCCACCCAAATTTATTTTGTTTTAATCACGTTTTCTCCTTTGTGTTAAAATTTTGGAAAGGGTGACTTTAATTCAGTAGTGATGTGTTCATGGATGGGGGAAACTTTTAAAGACGGTAAGGGAATATGTAGGGGGGGGGGGAAACCTTTTTGAAAAATTTTTTTTAAAAAATTGATGGAATGCGGCCCGCGAGGGGGATTTAAAACCCCCTCCTGAAAGGGAATTTTATGTGCTAAAATTGAAACCAAAGCAGTGTGTCGGTGGGTTAAATTTATTAAAGTAAAACACTGTAGTATAAAAATTTAAACCCGGGAGCGTTAAATTTGTTTTAGGGAAATTTCCCGGGGGTTCCGGACGTTTTAAATTTAAATTTTTTGAGTTTTTTTTTTGGGATTTTTTTTTTTTTTTATTTTTTTGCGGGTTCTTTTGTTTTTTTGTGCTTTATGAATTGCAAATTTTCTTTGTGGTTGCTGTGCTTGTAAAATCTGCAGTTTTTTTCTATGTTTTTACTGTGTTTTAATGAATCTGGGGGTTTCTTTGATAGGGGGTTACGGTCCCTTGTAAAATTTTCCGGTTCTTCTTTCTGATATTTTCGACGTTAAATTGTGTTTGCGGGTTTTGGGAGCCCCGGGTTTTCTTCATCGCTTGTGGGGGGGGAACGGCTGTGTTTCCCGGTGGGGCCCTTTGGTTTCTTTTGTAAATTTTTTACAGCTGAAAAGGGATGTGGTTGGGTCCTGGGGAAAATAAATGCGTTGATTGTATATGTGGACATGGGGACGGCCCCCCGCCGAAAATTGTGAGTGTACCCCCAAAAGTAAAGTTATTGGATTGAAGTTTATGTATTGTTATTTTGATTTATCTGGTAGTAATGTTTTAAAATTTGTCCCAAATTAAAAGAATGTTTTTTTTGATGGTTCGGGCCCAAAAAATTTCTAAGAAAGAAATCAAAATCGGGGGTTTCCCTTGGGTATCCATGTACGTATGGTGTGGGTGTTTTTGGGGGGCAAATTTTCCCGCCCCCCAAAAATTTTTGGGGAGGAGAGTCGGGGAAACAAAACACCCCACGCCACCTTTCCTTAACATTGGTGCCCCCGTATTTAAAATTTTTATTTTGTATTGAAAAAAAAATAGCCTTTGTGGTAGGTTTTGTTTTTGTACCCCTCTTTTTCCCCAGTTAGAGTGAAAGGTCACTTTCCCCGCTTTCCTTTTGAACAATTGAGTTTTTGGCCCTTGTTTTGTTTTATGATGTTTGTTACTTTTTTTCCCCGGCCCCAGCTTTAACCCGGGGTTTTCCCTTCGTAATTTTTTGGGAGATACGAGGGCCCTATTTCCTGTTTTTTCCCTTTGGTGGTTTTAATTTTTATTATCTTCGGCATTTTGATTTTTCTGTTTTCCTCTTTACTTGGGGATTGTGTTGTTCTTCAGCATTTTGGGTTCTTTTTTTTTGAATGAGTGGAGTGTGAGTGGTTTTGGGCCTGCCATGGTTTTGAAAAAAAAATTTTAGTTTTTTTATTTTAAAAGTTTGGGTTTTGGGGAAACAAAAAAAAACAAAAATCCCTTGATTATATTGTTATTAATTTCATGTCATTGTTAAATTTATATTGTTCCCCTTAAAAATTTGGCATTGATTACCGATTGTGTTTTTTTTCCCCCCCAAATTCCCAAAAAATCCTGTTTCGTTTTTAAATTCTTCTTTTGTTTTGGGTTTGGGGGGTTTGATAATCTTGTTTTTTTAAAGAGTGATTGTCGTTAATGTTTGTTTGAACAAAAAACCTCTTGGGCTTTATTTATTTCCCAAATTTAGCCCGGGTTTCAAAGTTTTTTTTTGTTGTGATAGAAATTTGTTTTTTTTTTGATCATTGGGCCGGTGTTGGGGTTTGACAGGACTTTAATTTCATTTTTTCCCATAAACCCCCACAGAAGGCTAAAGGAAGAAAGCCCTGTTTGCCCTCTGGGACGGGGAAAAAGGTTTTCGCTCAATTTTTTAAACGAGGTAAGGTTGTGGACTGGGGGGGTTTTTGGCCCCCAAGGGTTGACAAGTGTATTGCCCCCCCTTGGAAAAAAAAGGGGGAAAAAATGCGATTGAAGAATTTCGGGTTGAAAAGTCACCCGAAGAAGAGATAATTTAAAAGAGGCAGGAGGAACAAAAAAATTTGGCCCCGATGGGAAAACCGAAAAAGAATACAGTTAAGTTACTTCTCAGCAGAGTGGGGTTTCTCAGGAAGGACCGTGAGGGGGGTTTGGGTTTTTCCCGGGGGTTTAAACCGCCCCCCCAACCTTTCCTAAGTTCCCCCCTTTTAAGAAAAAAATGATGA
Source organism: Conus ventricosus (assembly GCA_018398815.1). Classification (NCBI taxonomy): domain Eukaryota; kingdom Metazoa; phylum Mollusca; class Gastropoda; order Neogastropoda; family Conidae; genus Conus; species Conus ventricosus. The sequence goes on along the minus strand of CM031623.1, from coordinate 58,671,024 downwards.
TTAGCAGTTACTTTTTTCGTTTTAAAAAAAACCCCATGCGCCTTGGGTGGTTGAGAGTTTGTGGGTCCATCCTGTCTGCACTACTTGGGGTTCTGCTTTACTCCTAATCCCGTCTCGCTGAACAAATGTTGTGTCTTACAAAGTTTTGAAAGGGGGTTCAAAAACTTTTCAATTTTACTCCAGGGGTTTTAAAGCCTTTTTTGGGGCTAACCCTTGCCGAAAATTTTCGAGCCCTTTTGGCGTTGAACTTAGGTTTGTTTGACCGTTGGGTTCTTTGTAAAAAATAAAAAATTTTAAAACCCGAAATTGGGGTTTTATCTTGGGGTGACCGTTTTTGGGGTGTCTCTAAGGCCTTGGCAATTTTTTTGTGTAAAAGGGGTAAAAACCCTTTTGTAAAATTGATAAATTTGCAGAGTATCCAGACGTGCTAAACCAAAGGGCTTTCTGGGAAAATTCTTGATGTAAACATTTTTTTGTTGGGTAAAAAACCCCTGGTTTTTTTTGATGAACTATACTGTGGCCCGTTGCCAGGGAAAACCCCTTTTTCCTTTTAAAACAAGGGCCTGTGGCCCAAGGTGTCTTTGGGAAGCCCCCTTTGGTGGGTGGGCTGTTTTGGGGTATCGGCTTTGGGTTACTCAGGGGTCGTGGAAATACTTTGGGGGTTCCCCGTTATGGGGCCCCCCCCCCCCCCCCCCCTTGGGGGCCCTTTAATCCCTTTTGGAGTAAGCGTTTCAAAAAGGTGTTTTTGACCCGGTTTGAATTATTGTGGTTTTTTTTGAAAAGCCGGACCTGTGGTATGTGCCCAAAGGAATTCAGGTAGAAACCTTTAGTTTCCCCCTTCCCCCACCCAGACACGGCCCTTTTGTGGTTGGAAAAACTCTATTTTTAAAAGGAAAACTCAGTGCCCCCAAAGTCCAGTGTTTGTTGCTTGTTATTGTTTTTAAACCCCTTTTTTGCTTGCTAGCTGGGGGTGATTTCCCACGGGAAAAAATTTGCTTTGGAGCTGGTTCTGGGGAAGGGGCACTTTGGTTCTGTTTGGGTGATCTGGGCAATTTTTGTGGCTTTCGCACCCGGGTTTTTTTTCCCCGGAAGTCAAAAGTTAGGAACCCCCGTGGTGTGTTTCTTTTGGTGGTGTGTGGAGAGTTTCCCGGCTACAGTTTCAGTAAGTTGTCTTTTTTGGGGGTTTGATTTGACTTTTTGATTTTGGTTAGTTTGCAGATCCATTGGGGGTTTAATGTGGGGTTTTCGGAGCGGGGGTTTTTAGTGATCCCAATCTGGTAAACCTTTCTCTTTAGCCGCCTTTTACGAGGGATTGGAAAAAAGCTGTTGGGGACAAAAACCCTTTGTGTCAGGTTGATGATTGCCCCTTTTCCCGTTCTGTTTTGTCCCCAAAACCCGGGCCCAAGTAATTGAAGTTTGTTTCCCCTTTAACGCTTCTGATGTGTTGCTGTCTTTTTTGATGTTGATCCCGTGGGTTCTTACAAGGTACTTATTCCCGGGGTTTTAAAGGACTTAGAGAAAAGCGCCTTTGGTTTGACCCGGAAGGCCTTTTAAAAGTATCCCCAGGGTTGGTTTTTTCTGTGGATCCCCCCGGGGGTTTTTTGTCCTTTTGTGAAGGGGTTTTCGTACATTTGGGTTGTGCCCAGGAGGTGATGCCGTTTTAAAACCTTCCCTTTTAGTTTTTCCAAAGGGTTTTCCCCCTCCCGTGAAGTTTTTCGCCGTCCCGTTTGAAGTTTTTTTGCCACGGGGTTTTTCCCGGGATTTGGGGCCCGGAGTTTTCCGGGCCTTTTTTCCCCCCAAAAAGGGGGGTTCTTTCTCGGTGATGTATTTTAGAGCCCCCTTTACAAAGATGTCTGTTAGACCGAAAAAGTTAGGGCCCACCCCCTTTTTGCGAACGGGTTGTGAGAGAGAGTTTTTTTATCTGTTGGATTTTGAAATCTTTGGCCTGGGTTAGTCATTTGGGTTTCCCCATTTTGTGTTCGTGGAAAAAACTTTTCGTGTGTTTACCCTTTGGGTGTGGAAGCTTTGAGGAAGTTTCGGGGGAAATTTTGATTTGCCTGTGTGTTTTTTACTTGATTGGTTAATACTTTTGTTTTCCCGGATGAGTTTGTTTGTTGATTTGGGTGTTGTACGCTCCGTAGAATGTTATGTTTTTCCCCCAGTGAATCGCTAGTCGAAATTTGGCTAAACGTGAGGGGTTTTACGCATTTGGAGCGGGAAGGGGTTTACCCCATTGTCCCCCCGGGGGGTTTGGGAAGAGGCTGATTGAGGGGTTAGTAATTTGTATGTGATTTCTTGGGGGTTTTGGGGGTGAGCCATCCCCAAACCAAATTGTCTCTCCCCCGGGGGGGTATGGGAGGCAAACGAAGTGGGTCATTAGCCATGGTGGTTTACCAGTGGGGGTTTGGGGAGAGGTGACGAGTGGTCAGTAAATCGTAAAGCATTCCCAACCAGGTGGGGGGTGCCCCCCCTCCCACCCGGTCTCCTTCCCCGTTTTTGGGTTTGGAGAGGTTTTTCCGTGAGGTCACCCAAAAAAGCTAGAAAGAAAAAGGGCCCTTCGGGGTTCTTTGGGGAGGGAAAAACTTGTGTTCTTCTGGGGTTGGAGCCCATGGAAGGACCCCACGAATGCACGTGAGCGGCTTTTTTTCCCGTGGGAGGAATGTATTTGTGGGTTTTGGGTGTATTCTGCTGTTTTTTTTTCTTTTTTTCAAAAACAATTGGGCCCTTGTTTTTTTTTTTGGGAGGGGGGTTTTTGTGACTTCAACGAAATTAGGGACGTAACTTAAAATGCCCATGGTAATCCATGAGAAAAAATAACCCGGGGGGACAAAGAGGAAAACCCAAGAATGGGCCCCGAGGTTTTGGGGTGTCCGCCTAATTTTTTTTTTTTAAAATATGGGTTTTTTCCGTGTGTTACTTTGTGGAGGGGGCTGACTTTCAGTCAGTAGGCATCGATGCACTGTGTATTTTGGGGTTTTTCTTTTTTTTTTTGAGGTACCGCGGGGAAATATGTAGAGGAAAGTATTTGTTTTAAAATTTTTGTGAATGCTGTTCCGAGAGTGATTTTAAAACCTCGGTAAGATTTTTTATGTGCTTAATTGTACCCCCGCTGTGTGTCGGGGGGCCTAAATTTTATTAAAGGAACATGTAGTTTTAAATACAGGGGGAATTTAAATATTTGTTTTGTAAACGGTAGTCGATTCAAAGTTTTTTTGTGTTTATGGGACTTTGGTGAAATTGGTTTCCGGGGGATTCATTTTTTATGTGCTTTTGAATCTGCGTTTCTTTTCTGGGAAATTGTGTGTTTGGAATCTGATTTTCTTCTAAAATTTATGTGTTTATGAATCTGCGGTTTTTGTAGGGGTTTACTTTTGGCCTTGTGAATTTGCGGTTCTTCTTTGTAGTTGAGTAATAAAATGGCTTGTGTGGGCCCCCCATTCTTCTTAAAGCTTGGTTTTGTGAACGGCTTTGTTTACCGTTTTGGGCCCCCTTGGAACCCTTTTTCTCCTTTTTTTTAAATGCTTTTGGTGTGGTTGGGTATGTGGAACTGAATTCTTTGGATTTTTAAGTGGGACATGGGAGGCCCGGCGGTGAGATTTTGTTGAGGTACCACGATTTGAATATGTTTATTGGGGATTAAAAAGTTTTTATGTATTCTATTTTTCTAAAATTGAAAAAGGGGACATTATTAAAATTTGTACCATTTCCTGAATGTTTTAAAGGTTGGCCGATAATTAAAAGAAAAAAAAATTTAACTGGGTTGCCGGGCACCCCATTACTTTAGGTGGGGTTTTGTGTGTGGGGGAAAATTTTTTCCGCACCCAAAATTTTTTGCCGGCGGATCCCCCCCCACGCACGAAACCCCAAACCGTACAAAAAGGGGGTTAAATTAATAACCATTAAAAGGGGTGGGCCCGTTTTTAAATCGTGGTAGTTCTGCAAATTTTCCAGTCGGTTCAGTAAGATGATAAAAATGAGGTTGCATTCTGTTTGAGGATCATAATATGAGCCAGGTGCAGATGTGTATTGCGTGAATTATAAAGGGATGTGATGATTGTGCTCAATTTCAGTTGTAAATAGTAGTAATGCATTGAAATTTAGTAACGATCTCGTGTTGCCCTGCACAGCGTTGAAATTGGTTAACTGCGCAGTAGGGCCACGGCCGACTTGTAGGTGAATGGTATATACTGGGTACGGTCGTGACCATTCAAGTTAAATTGGTGTCTTTTCACTTTCGTTAGAGTCATGTTCTCGACGCGAGTGTCATACGCGTACAGACTGTATCTTTGGCGTGTGTGTGTGAACAAACGCACCAGGTTTCTGTAGTGACAGTCATCACATGTACGGGGATATATATATATAATATATATAATATATATATATATATATATATATATATATATATATATATATATATATATATATATATCACGAACAGTATAAAAATGTCCTTTAAAAATCCAAAAGAGCTCAACCGTCTAGGGAGCAACATCTGTTAAAAATATTTCTAAAATGAAGTGCTAAAATCAACAAGCTGTTTCGAGCTTCTTGCTTGCTCTCTTCAGGATATCCTTTTGGGGCACGCTGTCGTTCTTTATAGCGTGCAGGACCTGATTCCGTTTCTGCATGTGTGACTTAATCTCCTTCGCTGCACGTGTGGTCTGTGGTTCTTGTTGGGGTCTGTTCAGGTGGAGTGTGCTAACAAAGATTTCCATTTGTGCCTGCAATTGTTTACTATTTCTACTTTTGTATTCAGAGTTGCTAGGTGTGGTTTACATATATTAACCATTTTTCTGTGGAGCATAAATTGCATTTTTTTTAGAAATATTGTTGTATGGTGTTGCTCTTTTTATGATTTTCCATGATATGCTGTAGTCTATTTTTTTTTCTTTGAGTCTCCAAATATATTTACTCAGCTCTGTTTGGTTTTTTGTATTTTTCTTTTTTGAATGACTGTTATTGGTTTGTGTATCTGGTTTTGAAAGGATTTTCAGTGATCCCTATATATGGTTTCTTTTTCATTTTCTGATGTTACCGTAGCTTGGTATACAATATTGCTGGTGAAGCCATTTGTTGCTTAGGGGGCACTGTTCTTTTTTAGTGCAGTTGCAAGATGTCCTTTCGGCACCCTTCTCTGTTGTGTTGCTTTCATTTTGTTAGATGAGTCATTATGTTTTTAAGGTTGGGCATACATGAGTATGATAGTTTGATGGTGTTTTTGTTGAATATTTTGAACAGTTTGTGTTCTTTTGGAAATGATGTTGTCAAGATTGTGAAGAATTCTTTTCCTACGTTTGTTTTACTAAACTGAGAAACTGTGACCGTGCATAAGGACTACACACAACACACACACACACACACACACCACACACACACACACACACACACACACACACACACACACACACACAGATTTCGAAAATGATTGATGCATGGGTAGTAGCGAGGTGCGGGGAGTGGGTGGTGGGTGGTGAGTGGGAGTCATTCTGGTGGGTATGTCATAATAACTCCCCTGGAGTCAAACTGAAAGACGAGGGAGTTAGGTTTTTATATTCTAGTTTAACTCCCTGGGAGTTAAAATCTACATATGAACAGTTTAACTCCCTGGCAGTTAAACCACTCGGGGAGTTAAAACTTTTCGTTACACCGGCCAATATTCCACGCTAGGATGCTAGCTCCTCTAGCAGTGAGATGTTGCCCATCACGGAGGTTGAAGTGGGCGGCTTGTAGGTTGAAGTGAGTGATGAAGGTGTTTTTGTCATCATTCAGCTCTGACACCGAAAGTGCGTTGTACAAGTTCCCTCTGATATTGAGTTCAGGGTCTGAAGTAGGAGCCATCTTACTGATTATGATGGCCAGATCAGGGTTTTCTTCTTGGTACTCCTCACGCAGTTTGCCATTCTTCCGGAACATGTTGCTGCTGATTCTGTTTCTAGGTCCTTCGATCCAACATCTAAGAGCAAAGCATCAGGAGGTGTCTTGACAGATGCACTTGCTTTGGCCACAGCTGGTTTGATGTCCTTTACCAATCTTGCATTACTTGATGTACCTTACATCCGTAGGACTTTCCTAGTCTGTTTGTATTGACTTTCATTATGATAGGGTCATTCACATATGAAATGTTGGGAAGGCCCTTGAAAGTTGGATTTGGTTTGTCTCTGGCCTTGGCCTTTAAGTCATTGTCGTTTGGTTTGTCTCCGGACTTGACCTTTAAGTCATTGACGTTTTGTTTGTCTCTGGACTCGGCCTTTAAGTTATTGTCGTCATTTTTCTTGCACTGCTCCTTCGACTTCGGTTATGACGCAAAGAAGCTTTGACGTCATTTTTGTTTGCGTTATCGTTTTCTTCTATTTTTTTGTTTTGTGACTTTCCAGTACATTTCTGTTCTGATTCTTTTCTGTTTTGTTTGCTTTGATAGACAGAGCGTCCTGAGGAGTTGTTTTCCCGCTGTGATGTGATTCTAGCTACTTCTGCATAGAAGAGGTAGGGGAAGGGCTCTGTCTGTGTTGCTACGCTAGCTGAGTCCTTTCTATCAATTTTTGCATACAGAGATCTTATTTGTTCTTCCAGACTCGCTACTTTATAACACAGGTGATTCTGCCTTCGATCTTAGCAAAGTTCTTGTGTGGTACTCATGGAGTTGATGTTGTCTGTAGGAGCATTGTTGTTTCTAGGCCAGACTCCAGCCCATCCTTGACAACGGGCCAACTGAACGGCCTCTCAACTTAGAATTACAATTTGTCTTTTCATCGTTCTTTGCTTTGCAAGCACATCTGGATTTGGATCTGGCTGTATACATCGCTGAACCAGCTTGATTATATTGCGACGGAAAACAGGGAGAGCGCATTTTTCTCTTAAGGACTAGCTACGTGTGGAGCTGCCGGATCGCTAAGGCCTACTACTTTCGCTTTGCACATACAGGCAAACCTGTACATTACCGGCCTGTCCCTACAGAAGGTAGTGCCAAGGCCACAAAAATCACATCCTTTTGCGCACAGGATGCAGCTTTTCCGGATCCTGGTGTGATTTTCCTTTTGTTTGCTTTGGACGAAATATAGCAGCAGCCTCAGCACTAAACTATCGGTTGCTGTTTGCAGGCGCCATCTTGCGTGTGTCCTCTGTGTGTGTTGTGTGTGTGTGTGTGTGTGTGTGTGTGTGTGTGTGTGTGTGTGTGTGTGTGTGTGTGCGCGCGCGCGCACGCGAGCGCGCGTGCGTGCTTATGTGTGTGTGTGTAGTGTATGATGGTGTATGTGTATGTAGTGTGGGGTGGGGTGATTTGGTGGAAGCTGGCTCGTAGGTCTAGTGCTGCATAGAAAAAGAGTGCGTGTGTGGTTGTGTGTGTTGTGTGTGTGTGTGTGTGTGTGTGGTGTGTGTGTGTGTGTGTGTGTGTGTGTGTGTGTGTGTGTCGGTGTCGTTGTCGGTGTGTGTGCACGTGTGTATGTGTTTGTGTGTATGTTAGTGTGCAGGTGAGTATGTATGGAAATGTTGTTGTTGTTGTCTTCAATTTAACGTCTATCCACATAGTGATATTAGACGGGGAGAAGGGAGGGGGGAGGGAGGGGATCGGGAGGAAGAGGAGAAGAGGGGGACCGTATTGTGTGTTTATGTCTCTTTGATAAGGGGGAGAGAAAAAAAAGTCAGAAAAATGAGCATTAACAAAAATTACAATCAACTAGTCTATACCAAATGTCCTAGAGGACTATGAAGTAAACATTTCGCAATATTAAACAAACTAGTAGCATTTTTGAAAACGCCTTCAATACAATTTTCAGAAATCACTGGTAAGATAGGTCTTAACCTCTGACATTCAAAAATGATGTGCTTGCTAGAAATTGGTTCACCACATAAACATCTAACATTTTTGCTGTATTTTGTGATGAACGCAATTAGTTTTATCCTGTAAGATAGCGAACTAATCTGTCTGAATTTGATTACGCCAGTATGATTCAAGTATGATTTGTTATCCAAACCACGAGAATCAATATACTTATTCTTGGAGAGTCTATCTTTTCTCAGGGTATAGCCTTTAATTCTACTCCATACTGCTTGTTCCAGCAAGTGATAATCCTGCTGAATGGATAAGGAAACATGGAATTTCAGTGGATTCTGTGCCTTGCTTGCGCCCTTTTTTGCTACTTTGTCAGCCCACTCATTTGAAGAAATCCAAGATGTGAAGGAACCCAGCAGAAGGAAACGTTGGTCCCTTTTAAAGTTAAGATATGAATTAACTGACTGATTTCTAAGATAATTTTGGTCTTTTTCTTGTAATCTGATGATTATGGAAATGTGTGTGTGTGCGTATGTGTGTGTGTGTGTGTGTGTGTGTGTGTGTGTGTGTGGTGTGTGTGTGTGTGTGTGTGTGTGAGAGAGAGAGAGAGAGAGAGAGGGAGAGAGAGACACTAAACACTGAACATGTTTAATGTCATTAGCTATACAGCCTTAGTGACATGGGGGGGGGGGGGGGGGGGGGGGGGGGGGTACATCACAAAATAATCGTATTGAAAACGAAATTTAACAAACATATATATATAATATATATATATAGAGAGAGAGAAAGAGAGAGAGAGAGAGAGAGAGGAGAGAGAGGAAGAGAGAAAAGTTGTGTAGGGAGTGAATTATTCACTTTTTTTAATAAAAAAATTTTGACTATGAGTTAAATTTTGACAATAAACTGGTTTAGCACACACACACACCACACACACACACCCACCACACACACCCCACACACAACCACCACGCGCGCGCCGGGCGCGCCCCGGCGCGCATATATGGGCCACCATGTGACCCCCGGGTGTCTGGGTATTGAGAAGTAAAATTGATCTCCTTAAAGAGACTTAAGGGGGAAACAATTTTGATTGAAAAAAACTATGCACACTGACACCAAAGGGCCTTACAAAAAAGGGACAGAACATACAGTGTGGAAACGGTACCCAGTCTCCCGGTAGATGTTGCGTGCTTGTTTTTTTTGTGTGTCAAAGTATGTCTAAGCTGTGAGGAATTTAAACACAATTGATTTAAAACCCTCTCAACTCCCTCCTCCCCATTGCATTTTTTTTCCCCCCAGTCCCATTTTTTCAAGAAAAGAGCAGCGAGACGAACCATAAAAATGCAGCCTAATCCATCCCACCTTAAACTTTCCCCCTTTCCCTCCTTTTGGGGCCCCCTTTCCCCCCCACCCTCCCCCAACTGTGGCCCCTTTTTAAACCGTCCCCCCCCCAGGATTTCCCCAAACCTGGTTCTTGAAGGCTCCGGGGGCCGGGGGACAGTAATGGGGGGCCCGTGAGAGGAGCTTGAGAGATTGATTTGCGGGGGGATCCCCCGCTTAAAAACAATTCCCTATTTAAACCTTTCCCCAAAACCCCCACCCCCCCCCCTTTCCCCCCCCCAACCCCCCCTTTCCCCACCCCCAGCCTCTCCCCTTTCCCCTCATCCCCCCACCTCCCCCTTTTCCCCCTCACTCCCCCCACCCTCTCCCCCTTTCCCCCCACTTCCCCCAGCCCTCCCCCTTTTCCCCCTCACTCCCCCCCCCTCCCCCCTTTCCCCCTCACTCCCCCACCCTTTCCCCTTTCCCCTCACTTCCCCCAGCCCTCCCTTCCCCTCCCTTCCCCAGCCTTCCCCTTTCCCCTCACTCCCCCCAGCCCTCCCCTTTCCCCTCATTTTCCCCCAGCCCCCCCCTTTTCCCCTCACTTCCCCCAGCCCCTCCCCTTTCCCCCTACTTCCCCCCAGCCTCCCCCTTTTTCCCTCCTCCCCCCGCCTCCCCCCTTTCCCCCCACTTCCCCAGCCTCTCCCCTTTTTCCCCCTCATTTTCCCCCAGCCCTCCCCTTTCCCTCACTCCCCGTGCCTCTCCCCCCCTTTCCCCCCACTCCCCGTTGCCCCCCACGCCCTCCCTTTCCCGCCCCCCCCCTTTTTCCGTTTCTCCAATTCTCTTTCACAGCGTCATGTTATGATGATGACGATGGTGAGGTGGCATGTTGGTTTTAAAATTTAAATTTTCGTTTTACTAAAAAATCTTGTGTGTGCATGTTTGGTTTTTATTATTATTTTTATCATCATTATTACCTTTTTTTATGACTTTTAAGGATCAATGGGTAACATACCCCCTTCTTGGTTAGGGCCCTTTACAAAAACAACCTCCCAAAAAAACCCCATCCACCCCCCAAACCCCCCTCCCCCCCCCCCCCCCCCCCCCCCCCCCCCCCCCCCCCCCCCCCCCCCCCCCCCCCCCTTCCCATCCCTTCCCCTTTTTTCCTTCCTCACCCCCCCCAAAATTTTCTGATCTTTGCCTCTCATCCCCCATTTTCTTACCATTGCCTTCCTCTTCACCCTCCCCCCCCCCTCCTCCCCCTCCCCTTCCCCTCAAAACCTCTGTTTGATAACCTTTGGGCTTAATTTTTCAAATTAAATCTCGATTCCACCCTGTCTTTCCATTTCGCCTTGTCCCGTAAGTGACACTATGTGGTAGTGTTGGTGGGTGTGTGTGGTGGTGCGGCGTGCGGCGGCGGCGGCGTGGTGTGTGTGTGTGCACGCGCGCGCGCGAAGTTGTGTGTGTGGATGTACGTGCGCGCGCGTGCAAGTTCATGAGGAGGGGGGATCTTTTGTTGCGGCCTTTATTGGGATGCATGGGGGTTGTGGGGTGTGTCAGAGAGAATTTTTTGCAATGTCACTCACGGTATTTCTTCCCACCCCCCACCCACCTTTTTTTTTTAACCCCAAATTTTAATGAGTGATGTTCCTTTTTTTTTCCTGGGTTTTGGGTGGGGTATTGTGATCTGGTTTTGATCAGTGAAAAAGTTTTTTGGGGAAGGGGAAAGATTGTGGTGATCTCTTTTTATTCTCTTTGTTACGTTGCCTCAAGAAAATTTATGTTTCTCCACAACCATTCCTGCCCTTTTTTGGGGCAACGACATTTAAAACAAGTGCAAAAAACAACCGTTTTTGACAACCTGAATAAAAAAGTGTTTCTGTAAAAACAGAGATTAAGAAAAAAACGGCACAAAAAAAAACACCGGAAAAAAACTGACCTAAAATACTGACAACAAATACCGCACTTCACTCATCTCAAATAAGGGGCTTTTTGGGGTTGAACACTTAGACTCATTAAAAACCCACAGCGCCCCATGTTTTTCCCCCCTCCCCCCCCCCCCATCCCCCCCCTCTCCGCCCTTAAAAAAATGAATCTGCCCCCCTTCCTTTTGTCCCCCCCCCAAAATTGCGACCCCCCAAATTCTCCTTTTGCCTTCTCCCTTCCTGTTTCCTTGTTTTTCAATAGACGAAGACAATTAAAATCTCTTTTTCCCATACCCTTTTCCCCCCTTCCTGTTCCCCCCCTTGTTTTTCAAATATGACAAAAGACTAATTAAACATCATCTACTTTCCATATCCTTCTCCCAGCTTCACAGATGAGTCATTAAAAACCAGACCGTTAGTTGTAGGAAATCGCTCTTTCACTATTTTTGTCACCTGTTTTTTTCCCCCCCCCTCCCCCTTCCCCTCCATCCCTCTCTCCTTCCCTCCCCCGTCTCCCACCCCCCTCTCTCTCTCTTCTCTCTCTCCTCATCTCTCTCTCTCTCTCTCTCTCTCTCTCTCTCTCTCCCTCTCTCTCTCCCGGGGCGCCGTCTTGGTCTTCTGTCTGTCTCCTTCTCGTCTTGTTGTGTTCTTTTCAGTATCTTCTGTCACTCCCCCCTTTACCTCCATCCCTTCATCCCTCCCCCTTCCCCTCTTTTCCCTCTCCCTCTCTCCTTCTTTCATATCGTTCGTCACCTCTTCCTTCCCCCCCTCCACCCTTTCCCCTCTCTTGGGGCCCTGTCGTGTCTGCTTTCTTCCCCCTCCTCTCTCTCTCCCCTCTCCCCCTTCTCTCCTCTCTCTCTTCCTCTCCGCTAACGATGTTCACTGCATCGGGGGCTGGTGGGCAGGGGGACTGAATTGAGGAAAGGGTGGGGTTGGGGAAGGGGCTTGGGGGGGAAAGCGGAGGGGGGGGGTGGAGGCGGGCCAATGATCAGGGTTTGGAGACAGCCCACCTGTCATAAAGGCCAAAACCCCTCACACATAAACCTCCCCTGTGTGCACTGTTCCTGCTGTCGCCCCCCTGCGACCTGCCGCACCTCCCCGCCGTCATCTCAGTTTTGGATTTGTGAGAAATTCTTTTTTTTTTTTCCCTTTTTTTTTTTTTTTTTTTTGTTTGTTTGATTTGATGCCAACTGGTTTTTGGGGAAATGATATACTAATCTTTTTTGACAATAAGAACCCTTTAAGGGGAAAAAAACTCGGAGAAATATTCATTAAAATATAAACAAACTTCTTTTGAAAGGGAGGGTCTTTTCAGAGGGTAGTACTTTGGAAGTGTGAAGTTGGGGAGTTAGAACAAACCAGCCCCCTCTAACGCCAAGATTTTTCCCCTCCACAATCTAAAAACAAGACTTCATGAACAGTCAGAAAACTCTCCAAGACACTCACTTGTTGAAAACACTTTCCCTTTGGGCTTCTTTGCCCAAGGATGCACCAAAAGTGGCCTCCCTTTGAAAGCCCTTCGGAAAGAGAGAAGAGAGTAATAATGCCCCCCCCCTATCCTGAATAAACCCATTTAAAAAAATGTAAATGAATGATAGGTGAAAAAAGGTGGTCCCCGAGAATTAATGAAATTAAAAAAATTTTAACTCCTTCATCTGTAGGGGACACGGGGAGATCTTACACTGGAAAATTTTATAATATTGCAATATTAAAGAGATTCTTTTGGGGAAAATATTTTTTTTGTGCATTTCTGTAGCTTTTGTAAAAGCAAAAAAGAAATCATTTGTCGAAAATTTACTGTCCGCTATGTGAAACCCCCGACTTCACACCTTTTTGTGCTTTTTTTCGTTTTTGCCTTTAAAAAAATTTTTTTTTTAGGACATTAAGCTTTTCTCTTCGCAATATTAAAAAGTCAAATTTAAAAAATAGGGTTAGTTTCCCACTCACATACAACAAACAGATAAGGGCAAAACCAAGCTTTTGACCTCTTGGGCTTCTTCAGGAAAAACAACCAAATTAGGCTGAGCATAGGCACCCCCACCCGGCGTGCGCCGCCCGTCCGGGGGGAAAAAAAACAACCCTGCTCCGGGCATCCTTTTTTCCCAAATTTCTGGCGAGGGGAAAGCTGTGCAAGGCACCCCGGGCCGACCCGTTTGGGAAAAGGGGCCATGAGTTGCCGGGCGGCAAAAACCCTCTTTTTCCGGCTTTCAAGGGATTTTCTTTTTAACATTGACGACAAGAAAATTGGGCGCTCCGTGGGGCTCAGATAATTTATTTACCAAAAAATGATATAATCATGCCACCACAGATATTCTCCCTGTGCTTGGTAGGGCGGCCCCCATTGCGTGGGGCCGCTTTGCGCGGTGACATTTGTCATTTAAAAACCGGGTACATTTTTCATTTTAACCCTTCTCAAAAAAGTGAAAAGAAATGGGTTGGGTTAGGTTAAAAGATAGTTCCTAGGTCGCCAGTAACCCCGCGCAATAGCGGACCCGCGCAAAATGGGGGGAAAAGGTAAGTAGAAAAATTATCTTTTTTTTTTAACGGAACAAATTTATACACAATTTTCAAAAGTAGATCCAATACGATTCATAATTAAAAGAAAGTCCAGCCCTGGTTATTTTTAACAAAACTAAGAAAAATCCACATTGCAGGGTTTTTTGTGACTGGGTTATTCAATCCCTTTGACTTTTCTTTACGCTTAAATAATGTTTTAAACTACAGGAAATTAAAGAGTGGGAAGGTGAGGCGACACAGGGAAAAGTATCAGTGGGAAGGGATGTGACACAGGTAAAACTAACTGAATTATGAAAGTTTGGGTTTGAGACTAAGGCAAGAAAAATTTTTAATAAACATAATCGCCCTCTTTAAAACATTACGAATTGCTACATTTCGTTTCCGGTTGCTGGCCCCCCCGTAAAATTTAAAAACCCAAATATTTTCTTTTCAATGGGAAAACCCCCGAACCCCAAACCCAAAAAAATAGTAAATACATTTTACAATTTGTTCCTGTACTAAACTTGCTAATTTGCCCAGAGGAACCCACTTTTTAAGTGTTTGCGTTATATTTTCCTCTATTTCGTTGAAAAATACCCAACGCATGAATAATTTTTTTAATGAATGAATGCGGCGTTCCTCTTTTTATACATATAAAAATTTATTTCCCCAAAACGGTGTTAACAAGAACTTTCTTTTTTTTAAAAAGGGAGAAAAAAATGGTTTTTCCCCCTTTGCTGGGCCCTCAGCGCATCTTTTAACACGATTTTTAATAAATTTTTCTCTTTTTAAATGTCCTTTATAGATAAGTTTCATACATTTTTAGTGCCTTCTATCACGAAATGGAGTCCATCACAAGATTCCGATCGGGAATCCGAATTTCATAAAACGACAATTTGATCAAAAATCCGACAAAGAAAAAAAGGGGACTTGCTAAGGGAACCGGTGGTAAAGTCCCCCTTTTTTCCCCCCCCCTTTTAACCCCCCCGGTTTGAGTTAGCACGTGCCCAATTTTTAAATTCCCCGGGAGTTAAAAAAAAACCAAGCCAGAATGACTCCTGTATGGTACAAATGTCCCCCCAAAACAAAGGTCCGCTGCGGGGCACTTTTTTCCCCGGGCACTTTTTACCGGAATGCATTCAAAATGTCCGCAGAAATCCTGCACACTTGTTCCCCGAGTGACGTATAACTTACAAAAGCGGAACACAGTGTCCGCAGCCGTTTCGCCCATGTGGTGGGGGAATGTGCAGACACTCCATGCACGTGGTCGTGGGTGTGCGTGCGTACGCACGCGGGGCGCCGTGTGTTGTTTTTTGTTTTTTAATTTAACGTCTATCCACCAAACAGTGATCTTAAAAGTATGTAAGTGTTATGGTGTGTGAATTTATGTTTTTTTGGGGGTTGCATGCAAACGGTTGGGGTTTTATTTTGGGGGACGTAGGGGATTATAATCAATAGGGCCGTAAACACACACCCACAACACCACACACACCACACCCCCACACACCACACACACACACAACATAATGAATCCAAAACTATAAAAAAACACTAAATAAGCAACTAAACCCCAAAAAGGGGAAAAAAACATAAAATTTAAAGTAAATGTCCTTTTGGGCTCTTAATAGTCCCTTTAACAACTTCAAAAATGTTTTATTCGTTAGGATGAGTCTTCAAGACTCAACGACGGGTTTAGTGTTAAAAAAACCAAACAGGTAAATAGGGTTTTTTTCATCGACAAAAAAGTAGAGGAAAAAGGGGTGATTTGCTGGCCACAAATACAAGCACTCTTACAGAAATTTTTTTAAAAACATCAAATCAAACTAAAAATCAAACTTTTTTTAAATTTTCTCTTTTAGAAAACTTGATCCTGTTTTATTTTCGATATCTTTTAAATAAAATCCCCCTTTTTTTTTTTGGTGCCTTTTTTTCCCTTTTTTTAAATAGAGTTCCAGGGTGCGTCTTTTAAAAGACTTAACCTCTTAAGGGAAAAAAGGGAAAGATATTTTTTAAATCATTTCAGGATAGCGGGCCTTTTGGCTAATGTGTCTACCCTTTCATTAGAATAACCACAGTGAGATGGAAAACCAACAAAAACGACAAAAAACCACGAAATACAAAAAATAAAAAGTGTTCACTTCTGCTTAAGTTCTGCTCCACACTTGTATTCGAAAATTTTAGGCTTGTAGGATGATTTTGAATCAACACAAATAGTATTTGAAATACAGGGAAAACGAAAAACAGAAAAAATTTAATCCAAATAATGGCAAAAAGTTCCGCATAAATATGGAAAATTTTTTACCAGGTGTAAACCTTTTTTATTTTTTAAGGGTGGGAAATTTTGTACTGAACCAACAAAATTGCTATACGGGAAACCCTTTTTAATTTTTAAAGGGGATTTATAAATTTTTATTTATATGGACTTAACTACTTGGGAAACAAGGGCCATCCTTTTTTTAACTTGTATGTCTATGTATAATTTTCCTACTAAGTTCCCCTTTCCGGGGTTTTGCTAAAAGAACCAGAGGAGCTACGTTTTGAGTGGTGCCCGCTTTTGTAAATAAGTCATTGTATGACTATCGATTTTTAAAAATCATTTTTTTTTTCCCGTTTAGTAAAATTTATTTCTGATTGTAATTCAGTTTCACTGTATTAAAATTTTTTATTATGACTTCTTAAAATACATTTTTAAAGCAAAGTTTCTTTTTCTTCAAAAGGCAAAATTCCCACTCCCAAAAAGTTCTTAAAATTGACGTATGAACCGGGACACCAAAACTATCTTGTAAGCTTTCTATCGATACTCTGCAACTTTTTTTAATTTCAATTTTGGGGGCTAAAAAATGTCTCTGGGCATAGGATGTTTTTACGTCAAAACGCAGTGCTAAATGTTTAATGCTTTCGTCTTTACCCCAGGTTGAAGACTCCCATTTTCAAGAAATTTAAAATTTTCTTCTTTTGTAAAAATAATTTCAAAATGGGGTGACGACGGGGGGCCGAACGAAAAACAAGATTTGGGGTAGGTTTGTTTTAACTTACCCCCAATGACATTGACAAACAAAGCACAAGACAGAAACGATGTTTCAACCACTTGGGTCTTCTTCAGGGAAAAAAAAAATCACATTTTAAAAGTGGGGCCCCTACAAACAACGAAAAACGAAAAAAAATAAAAATGACTATCCTTTTTGTCCATGTGCTTGGGTGGGGAATGACCACACAACCCCCACACTAAAGACGCATCCCCTACCACAATTTCTCCGTTTCCGCCTTGTCCGCGAGGGGGACTTCACTATCAAACACCAAAATTCACAATTTTTCACCAACCGCGGGTACCCCCTTCCATCACAATGCAGCACTCCCCGCCCATAGTGTTCCCGAACGTTCTTGGAAACCCAACCAACCAAGACAAAAGACCCACAGCCTACCCCCTCTACCACCCGCCACCCCCCCCATTGTTGGGTCCTCAAAACCCAAATTGGCACATTGTACATAACCACAAACCCGCCTTCCATACCAAACCCATGATCACATTCAAACGTGACAAAAACCTCAAAGACCTCCTCGTGCGGTCCAGTTTGAACAGAACCACAGCTACACCACCAGGTACTCACCCCTGCCTCCAAACCCAACTGAAAAATCTGCCCCTCACCAAACCAGACACCATCCTACAGGGCCCCAAAGACTCCTTCACAGTCAAACGCACATTCTCATGTCAGAGCCGCAACATTATATATGCCATCCACTGCCAGCTGTGTGGCAAGATCTACATAGGGAAACGTCACGCACACTCGAAACACGCATCTCTGAACACCTGGCCGATATCCGCCACCACCGACCCAAACCCGTCGCCCTACACTTCAACCACACCCAACACACACATCGACCATGTCAAAGTCAGGGCACTCTGGCAGTCACAGAGTGACAGCTTTGAACGCACAACTCAAGAATCCCATCTCATTGCCAAACTGGGCACACTACACCCCCAAGGCATCAATATCCAACAATAACCAAACACACATACTCACCTCTTCCACACCAGTTGGCAAAATCCCTACCAACACACACACATACACACACACATACACACACACTTACATACACCACCACCACATCCCCTCACTCACTTCATACAGTAGTTACAGCAACCCTCCATCTATTTAATCTTAGTTTTGTATTATCCTTCCCCTTAAATCCCCCCCCCCACCCCTTTTTTTTTTTTTTTCCCCTTACCATTATTATCAATCCACCATTACCACAACCATCACAAAGATATCACACCATCCCAATAAACTGGACACACAACCCTATCATATCACACACACACACCTCCCCTGACGCAACCCCCCCCCCCCCCCCCCCCTCCTTTCCTCTCCCATAATCCCCCTGGCCGCATGTCATTTCCGCCCACCAAACACATGGACAAGAACGGATAAGTCATTTTTCATTCTTTTTTTCGTTTTTCGTTGTTTGTACTGTCCCACATGTTAAATGTGATTTATATTTTTCGCCTGAAGAAGACCCAAGGGGTTGAAATGCATCGTGTCTTGTCTTGTGCTTTGTTTGTCAATGTCATTGGCGGTAAGTTCTAAACAAACTCTATTCCTAATCTTTGTTAGAATAGTTTGTTTGTAATTATTCCAGCTCAACTTAGAAGTTAAATTTACTCCTAAAAATTTACAACTTTTCATATTCAAGGCACAATCCCTCTATTTGAAATGAAGACAGAGGATTAGGATCATAACCAATATTGAACAGAACCATATGCGATTTTTCAGCTGAAAGGGCCAATCCATTTTCAGTCATGTACTTACAAATTTTTATCTATTCATTTGATGTATCTTTTTAATATAGTTGATTGATCTAACTGGTGTGTGACGTTTTAAAGTAACTTTCATCCATATGCAGATATCATCCGCATATTGTGCTAGTTCAACATTTTTTGATAATGATTTAGGAAGATCATGGATCAAAATATTAAACAGGATAGGAGCTATCACAGCTCCTTGTGGATTCCCATTTGGATATGTCTTTCATTAGAGTATACATTTCCTACCTTCGTCTGTACTGTTCTATCACTTAAAAAGGTTTTTAAGTAATTGCACATACATCCTGAGAGACCAATTAACTTCAGTTTGTTCAGAAGTTTTGAATGCCATACTTGGTCATATGCCTTTCTAATGTCAAAAAACGTGGCAAGCACATTTTTTTCTGCGTGCAAACTGATGTTTAACCTGTGTTGTAATTTTACAAGATGGTCAACTGTAAATCTGCCCTTTCTAAAGCACGACTGTTGTATTGGTATTATACCATTTTTTTCACGATGATGTTCAAGTCTTTTTAGAATAATTCTTTCCATAAGTTTTCCCACATGTGAAGTGAGAGCAATTGGCCTGTAGTTATTTTTGTCTGATTTTGACTTGCCCTCTTTAGGATAGGGGCTACAATTGATTTTTCCACAAAGATGGTGAAACCCTTCAGACCAACATTTCTGAAATAATAAGTTCAGAAACTTGTGAAATTAACTGGCAAATGTTTTTATCATTTCATTGGAAATCGCATCTGGTCCCACTGACTTTCTTTTCGAACCAATAAGAAAATTGCATCCTTTACTTCTTGAAATGTAAGGGAGCGTTTGTATAGTGACTATTATTGGACTTTTTTCATGCGTTTTCTTATCCTCCATTTTCTCTCTGTATATCTTTTGCTTTTCTGTCAGGCCTCATTATTGCTATTTTTTTTTTAAATATTTGCAAATGCTTCAGCCTTTTCAAATTTTGAAGGAAACTCATTTTTTTTCTAATGTTATGGATATTCAGAAGAGTGATACTGTTTTTCATGTCTTTTAATTTTTTCCATGTTTTCTGAAGATCTTTGTGGTCATGTATTTTCATTTTCACAGAAATTTGACAATATTGCTCCTTGACTTTTTCGATTTCTCTGTTACTATGGGTTTTTTTTGCTCTGTTCTTTTTCAGCAATTTTGTCAGGGTCTTTCTTATCTTTTAAATATATTTTATAGGCCTGCGTCTTTTTTTTTCTCTTGCTTCTTCACAAGTAGCATTCCACCATACATTCCCTGCATATTTGTTCGATGCATCAGAATTGCACCTTGGTATTGAGAGATAGCTGCATGTAAAACAATATCAACAAAATTCGCGTAGCTTGTGTCAATGTTATCAGACTTATCTCTTCACAATTGTAAGTAGAGAGTATGTTTTTCAAATTTATCCCAAACTGCTTTTATTATAATTTATTTTTTGGGGTCTCATATTTAGCGCAGTTTTGAATGGATTGTTTTACCCTTAATGGTAATAATTATTGGCAAATGATCACTACCAAGAGGATCTTTGAAGGTAGACCACTCACAGCTTGGAGCTATGGCAGGAGATATAAGTGTTAAATCAATTGCTGTTGCTCGATGGTGTGAAATATCAGGTATTCTTGTTACACTGCCATCATTTAACAGACTCATCGAAGGGTCTACTATATTTCCAACAAACGATTGTGTGTTACTATTTCGGATTCATTATCCCCAAACGGGGCATGTGAGTTAAAATCACCTGCTATCAACCATTTTTCATGCTGGTCCGGTATAGCGCGAAGCCATTCTCTGTTTTCATTGTCAGGACCTTTTGGTAAATAAATGGAAACAACATTTAATGCAAGTAATTCGTTGAGTGTCAGTTTTGCTGCACGTGCATTAATGTTTTTAAAAATTCTTTGAAAAGGGTGGCTCTATTTCAAATATTCAGCCTTTCTTGATTATATATATTGCAGTACAAACCCTCCCCTTTTTTCGTTGTTAGTTTGGAGTATTGGAGGGTAATAAAAGTTTTGTAATTTTGGAATTTGGTGTTCAGTTATTTAAAGACTGTAACATCAACACTTGATACAAATGATCTGAAAGATGTTGAATCAGTTCGTGAATATTTGTTGATATTGATCTGCAGTTCCATTGCAATATTTCAAATTCGAATGTTTTGTCATGCTCTCTGAAGAATGAAAAAATGTATTATCCTAAATAGGAAAAAAAAAAACACAAATAAACAGCAACTTTTATAATATTAAAATAGCAAATAACAAAAATAACAAACTGGGGTCAATTAGCCCAACCAATATAATTGTATTCGCAGTAAAAACGAATTAATTTTACGTATTGATGTTCTTATGATAATGAGGTTAATTACAAAATGATGAGATCACAAGATGGCACCTTGTTCAAAACAAAACTAACAGTCAAAAAGGTGCTGGAATTTTGCAAAAATTATTCCACCCTCTCACAGAAAGAAGTCCCCAGAAAATGGATCAACAATCACTCAGCACAGCAAATCTGTTCATCCATGAATTGGGAGCGAACAACAGGTCGTCGTAGTACATGGGGAAGGGTCTGGGTGGGTGGTGCTGGAACCTGGTTGCTTTCCTGGGCTTCCTTCAGAACAGGTCTCTCACGTGGCGCCTGATGTCAACTGCCATCTTACTGGTTCCGAGGAAGGTGGGGTGAAGACCATCCTGAAGATGTCGCAGGCTGTTTGGTAGATTAGAATGCCCCACGAAACTGATGTTGTTGAAATCAGCTAGCTGTTGCATGACGAGAGCATTGAACAGTTCTGCCTTGATGTTTAGATCTTTGTTTCTGGTAGGGCACACTTTGTTGACCACTACTTTGAGATCAGGATGACTCTTAACAATTGTTTTAATGTTCACAACAAAGTCTCTACAGCAGTCTTCAGGGGACTTCTTTTTCAGGTCATTTATTGCTGTGTGGATGACTAGCGCGTCATATTTCATGGGTTTTGTAGAATCACTTTCAGCATTGAACATTCTTGGAAGCTCCTCTGCTACATACGCCTTTTTGGATGTTGCTCTGAACCAGTACGAATTTCCCAACCTCTTGCTATCGATTTTGTTGGCTATGGAATCGTGTAGAAACAACACCCTAGGCAGATATGATTTTACGTTCTTCTCGGAAAGTTTTTGTTCTTTGAAATTTTCCCCATGACGTAAGTGGTCGGTCTTTGCTTTTGCGTCATCGGTTCTTTTTTTCTTCAGTCTTCTTTCTGCCTTCGTCGCATTTCTTTCCTTCTTCTGTGGATGTGTTTTGCTACCGTTTTGGATAGGAGGTTAGAAGGTGAGGGCTGTTTAGCGGACGATAACGATGTCCCAGCCTTGGCAGCTTCGGCATAAGATGCGTGTGATAGTCGGTCGGTTTCAGTCTGTGTTTCCGCGTTCTGAAACGATAGGCCTACTTTTTTTTCTCTTGATTAAAATATCTTTTCATCAGTTCCATTTGCGCTTGAATTGTGTCTTCTAGCTTAGACACTTTTTCATTTAGTGTTGATACGGTTCTTTCAAGGAGTATGATTCTACTTGCGGCTTCGTTTTCTTCCTTTTTTCATCGCTGATTGACTCTGTTTGCATTGTTTCTTCGGGCCCGTCCAAACGGTCGTTGTCAACTGGAAAAGAACTTTTCCTTGTAGAGGAAGACCTCGTCCTTCTGGGGCTGGTTGTTCTGTTTTTCTCAATCGAATGTTCTTTAGCCGTCTTACTCATTAGGTTATTGCTTCTGGTTCTAGTCATCTTCTCAGAGATTTTTGCTAAATAGTCGGAAGCTTTTAACCTAGTGGTTGACTGTCGCCGCCATCTTGTGTGTGTAACGTGTGTAACGTGTGCACGTGTGCATGTGTGTGTGTGTTGTGTGTGTGTGTGTGTGTGTGTGTGTGTGTGTGTGTTTCCGATTTTCCACACCAACGGCGACCTAAATGGGATTTAAGTAGCCATCCACACGTGGATGGCGACTTAAGGGTGTGGATGGCTACCTAAATGTTGCAATGGCTACCTAAGAGTGGAACAAATTGTCCGCAGCCGTTTAAGCCTCATTGTGAGTGAGTATGAGTGAGTGAGTGAGTGAGTGTGTGTGTGTGTGTGTGTGTGTGTGTGTGTGTGTGTGTGTGTGTGTGGTGTGTGTGTGTCTGTGTGTGTGTGTGTGTATACGTGTGTGATTACAAGGTGGTCCAAAATGTAACCAATTGGCAATAATTGTCACCAAGTTTTTATTTGAACATAGTTTTCTGTTTTTATCTTCGATGCGCATGAGCATTGTAATGTCATTGTAATGGATGATAAAATTCAATATTGTTTATCAGAGGCCTAGGCCCACAATTACAATGTTTGCGTTGATGGAACGAATCGTTCATTATTACGAATTGATACAGAAAGACTGCTCCAAACTAGAAGGAATGGTAAGGGATATCTTATAAATAATTTGGTGGGGAAAAATGAAAGGATAAAATGTGTTGAAATAAGAACTTCGTGAAAAATATCAAATGGGAACATTAATGAGACCACCTATTGTGTTTGTGTGTGTGCAGTTAGATGTGTTGGGGTGGACATGCCAGTTGTTCGGAGAATCTTGGTTTTGTAAATTACCGTTTTAATAACCAAAACATGATCGCCCCAGTTTAGGGCAACCTGGAATCTCTGCGTTTGGGGCATCCGCTATATCTTTCTGCAGTCTTTCAACAATTGCTTGAGCGCGTACTGTCTTCTGAGCAAATGGTCTGAATCTGCCCTCTTCAGCAGATATGTGCACAAGGATCGCAAAACATAGCTTCAGGACTTTTTTCTGAGAGAGAGAGAGAGAGAGAGAGAGAGAGAGAGAGAGAGAGAGAGAGAGAGAGAGAGAGAGAGAACAAGAGTGTTCAGATCACTGAAACTTGTATTCAAACCAAACTCACGCATTCAGTTTTAAAGAACAATGAAAACATTGAGCACCTTGCCCAAAGCTTTCTATTGGCATTTTTTGAGTAGATTCTTTACTAATTCCTCTCATGTTGAGATAGTAGGCCCTACGAGGAACGAAAACTAATAAGCTGTAATAAGTATTCATCCTAAGCATTTACTCATGCGAGTAGCTTAAACAAAAAACACCATCTGATGAAACAAGAATGGCCTTGGTTTCACTTCAAACAACTTCTTTACATTTAAATGATTGGTTAACTTAAGGATACATTCAACTTTAGAATATCATGGAAGTATGATCCACTGCATCTACTCATGCGAGTAGTTTAAACACAAATACATTGTACCATATGATGAAACCAGAATGGCTTCTATATGCCTTGACCCATGTTTCTTAACAAAAAATGAAAGGGAAAAAAGGAAAAAAAGAAGAAAGAAAAAAGCTGATTTGCAGTGCCTTGGTAACCAAATAACAAAAACGCAAAGCATATTAAGTCAACTTCTTGAACCGGCTGTAAGAAACTGAAAATTGCCGACATTACACGCTGTATGTCTGAATAAAAAAAATAAAAATACCATCACTTTGAAATTATACATGAAGTTAATGACGCGCAGATATCAGTCGCAGAAATAGTCTACGTTTTTCTCTTTCTTAAATTTACATTTGCATGTTTGAACTTTTTCCCAAGAAAAACGATCATACACTTCTTAAGAACGCCAGAAGACATCGACAACTTCGAATCGGCGGTAGTCTAGTTCTTGTAAATGCAGCCAGGCATTTGCCCAACTCGACTGATTTTTCATCATACGCTTGATTTCCATGACAAGGCCACTGCCCCTCCCTGC